>CAUYQU010038158.1:0-77565 GCA_963574635.1 Cheracebus regulus | reverse complement strand
AGCTCATCATCACTGGTTATTAGAGAAATGCAAATCAAAGCCTCCTGAATATTAAAGGGATATCCTGTAAACAATAGAGAAAAAGTCACAGAGTTCAGCCTCTCCCAGGGATCCTGCTGGCAGATGCTGATGCCATATTCTCCCCTGTATTGTTGGAGGGCAGCAAGACAAGAGAGTGACAGTTTCCAGAGGAATCTTGCGGCCTCAGCCTCCCTTCCTACTCCTGACCTCCTCCTTGTCAGAAGAAAACTTCAGTGTAGTGTAAAGTCTCCCTCAAATCCACCTACAATGAGGTTCCACTTGTCATTGCTTTCTTTGGAGATGAACCCCCTACGATGGTGACCATGAATATTGAAACGCTCCCTTTTAGATGGCTGCACCCACATGAGCACAGTGATACCCAGGAAATGTCTAAACGTTTTCCTTCCCATCACTGTGCACTTCAGAGAAGCAAGATGTAGAGTTATTGGAGACAGACGCAGGAGCTCAAGCTCCAGGGAAATAGACAGAAAAATGATTTTCAAGACTGAATGGTCAGTAAGCATTTAGAAGATCATACTGGAGGAAGAAAATCTCCCTGGAAATATAACTAATGAAGACTATTTAAACATAAAAGCTGGAGCATTAGTGATTGCCAGGGTGAAAATTCCATGCATTTAATGTTATACACCCCAAGTCAAGGACACAATTATTGCAGCAGAATTTTGGGGGGAAAACTAGCTTTGGACATAGACTCTATGTCACTTAGAGGAAAAGGACAAGTGGCTAATGTAGAACATATGTGAAACAAAACTTAAGAGAATAATAAAGATGTTATTTCTTCCAGCCACTTTTGGCTAAGAGTTTTAAAAATGTTTACTGAGAAAAGATGGAGGATGTACAAACACCATACTACACAGGAGGTGCAGGTGAAGGAAGCACATGTGTGTGTGAATGTCTGTGTGTGTGCATGAGTGTGTACGTGTGTGTGCAAATGTGTGTAAGCACATGTGTGAATTGTGTGAGGTTGTGAATGCGTATGAGTGTATACACATATGTGAATATACATATGTGTGGAATGCATGCATGAGTGTATGTATGTGAATATATGAATGTGTGTAAATATGTGTGATCGATGTATGTGAAAGGAGGCATGTAAATGTGAGTGTATGAATGTGTGTGAATGTGTGTATGTGAATGTGTAACTGTGTGAATGTTTATGTGTGTGTGAATGGGTGAGTGTGGGAATGTGTGCATGCATGCTTGTGGGTGTGAAAGTGTGTGAATGTGAGTGTGTGAGTGCATATGAAAATGACTTTGTGATGTGTGAATAAGTGTGTATGAGTGTGTGAATGTATATGTGTGTGAATGCATGTGTGTCTATGCAGGTAGAAGGCACACTTCATTTCCTCTCTCTGTTCCCTGGTACTTGTGATGATTCTGACTGGCCTCCCCCTACACTGATGTGATAAAATCGAATCGCCCATTGGAGGGTGTTCATCAGGCAGAGATTTGAGGGAAAGAGGCAAACAGCCTTCTGGCTCAGGTCACGTGCTTCCATCTGCGTTCTCCCAGGAGATCTGGCTTTGAAGCTGACTGGGTATTTCCCAGTCTCGTGAATTGGCTGGCACTTTGTTTACCGCCAGTCTCTTGTCCCCATATGAACAGACCCCTGGCTATCACTCTAAGAAGGAAGATGAATGAGTGTAGATCCAGGTACCCAAGCACTAGCCCAAAACCCTAAATGATATAAAAAAAAAATAAGGACATTCCAACAGTCACAAACTGGTAGGCAAATCGACAGCTATAGTTTGAAGGGGGAAGATTAAAACAGTCTTTTAATAACATTTTTTACATTTATATTAAATATATATTTATATATAGTTTATGTAATATATATTATATATTTTGTATATACAATATATACAAGATATGTAATATATATTCTCTCTCTCTATATATATATATATATATTTGTTTTTTTTTAATCTCCTTCATGCTTTCGTCTGACCTGTCTGATTTGGAATACGAAACAATTGTAAAACAATTCATTCTAATATTGAGTTTATGCAAATTCCTGAAATAATCAATATTGTTAATGTGAGGTCTAACATGGAAGTGCACAATCAGAAGCACTGCTGATTTGTAAGCAATAAAATCTGTTTGTAGCTTGGTTTTGTTTATTGAAAAGAAGACAACTTGAGTTACAAGGACTCTAAGAGTGAATGTGCATTTCTTTGGCTCTTCCATTTGTCACTACATGGTAGGCAACAATTGACTGGCTAATCTTACTTTCTTTTCATGCCTAGTGTCAGGGTAGCACATCAAATTAATTTTAAGGTGGCCTGATAAGATGGGAGTCACTGAAAGTTTTGGTGCCAAATTGGTTTTTCAAGCTAGCTAGTTTCCAGAGGAATCTTTACCATATTTACAATTAGCATTAGCTCTTTCTCAGCTAGTTAGAATAAAATTTGTGTATTTATGCTTTAGTGACTTTAATGACATTTCGGATCTAGTTGGGACCTAAGAGGGTCATCCTGGTTTGCTTTGTTGCTGGTTTCATGCCCAAAACAACTTCCAGTGACATCAGGCAATGATTTTTACAGTATGGGCTTCGCTTTAGATATTTTGACAATTTTATGCTTTCCTACTTTGACCAGATTACATAATTTCATAGCATCATATCGAGAACAATTTTAAAATGTCTTGCTGATCTACAGCAATAGATTCAGAGCTAAGATAGCCACATATTTGTTGAGTAATAAAAGGGAAAGTTTGGTAAGAAATAGCTCCTACCATTAACATTTAGAAAATAATGACATGTGACCTAACACTAGTGAGTCAGCCTGTATTTTATTAGGAATCTCTGATGGACAGGGCACTGTTGTAGGTACTGAGGCAGCGGCAGCAAGCCAGAAACGTGCCCTCGTAACAGAGCACACAGTCCAGCTGGTGATTGTCCGCTGGGCAACTTTAATCCCTCAGTTATCTGAAACAAAAACAAAACAACAAAAAAACGACTCTTGGAATTTAGTATTCTTATTTATTTCTTGATAACTGTATCTCATACTATAAACAATACCTGTCGTTCCAGGGAAAGATATATTCGGCAGAAAGCCCAAGGTTAGCGGGCATCTCTAGAATCTGAGATAGGCGTCCATTTGCAGTGTAAATGGCTGTGTTACACATTAAACTGGTTGTAACTTTTACTTCTTAGCTGAGTAATTATTTTTTTAATATACTAATAAAATTGAGATTCTGATACCTACTGATATTCAGGCCTTAAAGCCAAAATCAGTATAATTATAAGAGATAATAAGGTATTGCACTACCTACGCCTGCTCACTTCCTGAATATATTCACATCTCTTTATGCAAACTGTGCTTGGAAATCACTCAGTTCGGACTAAAGGTTGGGGTACACTGAGCAGAGGTTGGGGTACACTGAGCAGAGGTAGGGGTACTCTGAGCGGAGGTGGGGTACACTGAGCAGAGGTGGGGTACACTGAGCGGAGGTGGGGATACACTGAGCGGAGGAGGGGTACACTGAGCGGAGGTGGGGGTATACTGAGCAGAGGTGGGGATACACTGAGCGGAGGTGTGGGTACACTGAGCGGAGGTGGGGATACACTGAGCGGAGGTGTGGGTACACTGAGCGGAGGTGGGGGTACACTGAGCGGAGGTGGGGGTACGCTGAGCGGAGGTGGGGGTACGCTGAGCGCAGGTGGGGGTACATTGAGCAGAAGTGGGGGTGCACTGAGCGGAGGTGGGGGTACACTGAGCGGAGGTAGGGGTACACTGAGGGTATACTGAGTGGAGGTGGGGGTACATTGAGCGGTGGTGGGGGTACATTGAGCAGAGCTGGGGGTACATTGAGCAGAGGTGGGGGTACATTGAGCAGTGGTAGGGGTACATTGAGCAGAGCTGGGGGTACATTGAGCAGAGGTGGGGGTACATTGAGCAGAGCTGGGGGTACATTGTGGGTACAATAATATATTATTGGGAATTTAAATAAAATAAATATTATATATTTATTATAAAAATAAATAAAAAAATACAATAATATATATACATTATATATATGTGGATTATATAAACATCATCTATTTATCAAACTTAACAAAATACAAAAGTACAATTGCATACTTTAAATGCTAAATTAAGAACTTCCTAAAAGACCACAGTTACAATGTTTACAAAGCCTTTTCTGACCATCCCATCTAGAGTATGTCACCACCCCCACATCACCTCGTTTTAATTTTCTCATAGCAATTAATGTTTTTTGGAATTATACTTTTCCTTGATTAAATAAATGTCATTCCCCACTCCCAAAACTTAACATTCCACGATACCACAGGCCTTTACTTTTGTTCGTAGTCATATCCCAGCATTGAAAATGGTGCCTGGCACATAAAGGCTCCAGTCAATTTTCGACGCATGAAAGAAAAGAAAGAAGAGAAGGAGGGAGGAAGGAAGAGATTACAGATCAGGAGAGAGCTATCGATGCAGCTCTTTTTGTGAGTCCGGCTGAAGTGAAGCTAATAAATATGTTACAACTGTGGCCTTTATTGTTATCAGAAATTTCTACCCTATAAGAAACACTCATAAAGTAAAATATCAGTTGTGATGGCTTTATTTCCAATAATATGTGGATAAACCAGGGCTCATTCGGAAGAAGTGTACATATATATGTTCTCACTCGTAAGTGGGAGCTAAGCTATGAGGATGCAAAGGCTTAAGAATGACACAGTGGACTCTGGGGACTCAGGGGGAAAGGATGGGAAGGGGGTCAGGAATAAAAGACTACAAACTGGGTTCAGTGTACACTGCTCGGGTGAGGTATGCACCAAAAGCTCACAAATCACCCCTGAAGAACTTACTCATGGAACCAGACACCACCTGTTCCCTGAAAACCTATGGAAATAAAAATTTAAAAAAGAAGAAATGTACACGTGGTAGCAGAAAAATCACACTGGTAAGTGAACAAGGAGTTATAATAAAAAGTTTTATTGGAATATCCCTCTAAGTGAAAAGTTTAAAAAGTTAGAGTATTGTGATAATCCAAGCACAAAGAATACTACTAGTAGAATGATTCTCTTCAATGAACTCTTGATCATCATTAAGCAGTGTGCTAGTTGCTTTGTATGCATTCCCTGTATGTAAAAAATATGTCTGTGAGAATGTCCTTTAAAAATGCAGGGACATGGGGCCGGGTACGGTGGTTCATGCCTGTAATCCCAGCACTTTGGGAGGCCGAAGTGGGAGGATCACAACATCAGGAGTTCAAAACCAGCCTGACCAACACTGTGAAACCCCATCTCTACTAGAAATATAAAATTAGCTGGGCGTGGTGGCGTGTGCCTGTAGTCCTAGTTACTTGGGAGGCTGAAGCATGAAAATTACTTGAACCTGGGAGGCAGAGGTGGCAGGCAGCCAAGATTGCGCTACTGCAATCCAGCCTGCCTGGGTGACAGAGCGAGACTCTATCTCAAAAAAAAAAAAAAAAAAAAAAATGCAGGGACACATAATAGTGAATAGAGTAACAGTCACCTGGATTTCCACGGTACCAAACCCAGGAGGGGCTCCCAGGAACGTCCCCATTCCATCGAAGTGGCCTTTCAAAGAAGACATCCAGTCTCCTAGAGGCAGATCATCTTTTAATGAATATTCTAGTTTAATTAGTCTATAATTTGCCTCCTTTTTATAAAACCATATAGACTACAAATTCCGAATACAGCAATCAAGAAAAAATTGCGGACATTAAATAATTGCACAAAAATGCTCCATGTACTGTCAAGAGGGCTCATAGTATAGTTTGAGGTAAATTTTTAATTACTTGCAAATTACAATGTTTAATTAGTTTCACAGTAATAAATATGGTGAATATTCTTTGCTGAAATTGTAATTTTATTCTGCACGTGGTAATATTGATAATGAATTTATCAAGAATTAGGCTTTCCAAGCCCTGCTTCCAACCATCTAGCTTTCCAACTCTGAAATCATATTAAAAATAAATCTGTAACATCTCACAAACTCCTTAGAAAACTTGTAAGGTTTTAATTTTATCATGGTAAACAAAAGGGCCCCCATAACCTGCCATGACTTTTTATAACCATAGCATTTATCTGAGCAAGGGCAAAGCACACGTTCATTAGTCCCTTGCCTATGTCTTCTCTGAACACAAAAATCATGCATTTTTTTCCTGACAATAGTCTGAATAGAAAGGTAAACATTACAAAAATTAAATCTCATAAAATAAGGATTAGCACACTCAAAACTAATAATATACCATGGGTACTACATCTTTTTTGCTCTGATTTATTATTCCCAAATAATAAATTTCAGCCTTTTGCAGACAAGGTATTCTACTGGGATAATCTCAGAAAACATGTGCTAAGACTTTAAGACTGTGTGAGATAGATGGAATCACAGTATCAAGGAATGTTCTGAGCCAGAGGGCTCTTGAAGCCACCCTAGCCCAGCCCTTCATTTTACTGATAATGAAATGCATCCACAGTTATTTGGGGATTTGCCTTTGCTGCTGTTCAGTGGCAAACCCCAGCAACTCTTTGCCATTCTCTTCCTCTACAGTCCATTAAGACCCTTGAAGGCATTGTCACCAGCAGCACAGAAGCATCACTGAACAGAGGATACGCATGTCACCGCGCTTCTGTGTACAAGCATGATGTGATGAGGAGTAATTAAAGGTACCTACCAGTGTCACTTGGGACCTTTCTGGCCTGCTGTCCTGTGTCAGCAGTTATCAGGTTAATGTAGTCCTATAAAAGGTCCAAAAGGAATTTGGTTTTGGGTTCTAGCGCAGAGTTCAAAGAGCCTGTGTTCTTCTTCAGTTGGATTCAGTGTTGGTTTGTGATTGTGTAACAATCCCAAACAATTCCCCATCTACAGGAAAAACAGGGCACCCCCTGGCAGACGCTGTGTGTGTGCATGGCGAAGGAGGTTGCATATTCCCCCAGCAGGAAGCAGGTGATGAGCCGGGGAGGAGGCCATGCTCTGCCAGCCCGCGTTGCGCCCTAGGCTGTGAGTAGGGATCTCACCTGCATGGGATGGGGCTGGAAGAAACGGCTGATGCCAGAGCAAGGGGTCCTCTCCAGGCAGTCAGACAAAGAGTCCCCATCTTTTGTCCCTCAGGGGAGAGCCACACCCAAGGGGGAGTGACTGCCCCACGTCTCACCACTGTGCTGCAGCGGCTGGCCTGCGAAGGCTCCAGTCCACCCAGTACCCCGGGAAGCGCTGTCCTCACCACAATCTAAAAGATGTAATTCTGTCTCTTAGGTAAGTCTTGTTCCCTTTTAAAGAGACAAAACTGAGGTCAAAAAGGCTGATGGTCACTCCACTAGTAGGGGATAAAAGCAGGATTTAAAACCAGGGCTGTCCAACTTGAAAGCCCATTTGCCCTTCCGGGTGGCATATAGTCTCTGGTTCCAGGCCGAGTCCAGGAACACCGTGGTATCCTATCCTATTCACCAAGGCCAGGTGCAAAGGTATCTCTGCTGCCTGTTCAAAGGTGCCTGAACATCCTTTGAAACAAACCTCATTGTATTGAGAGATCCAGCTTAACATGCAAAGGGTCTAGAATAAGAAAAGTCACCTTGAAGGGTAAATGGCACCTGCAATATGAAGCTAAGCTTTCTTCTCTCCATTTTATTGATGAGAAAAGTGAGGCTCTGAAAAGTTCTGAGAATTGTCCAAGAGCCAACAGCAAAGGAATGGATTATAGAGAAAAGAATTAAACCAACATCGGCCTGGCTCCAGGCCAGGTTCTTCCCTCTATGACGCTGCCTTCTAGGACGAGGGCTCCTTAGAGAACCCTCTTCTCTTGATGGAGAAAACTGGGCCTGTTCTGACTAGGAGATGTTCCCAGGACCCTAGAGGATTGCCACCTGATTCATCAAGGTGTATCTGTGTCACAGGGAGAAAACATTATTTTAAAATCTCATTCCGATTTGGACCAGTTGCTGGAGGAGAGCTACATTTCTCTTGTGGATAGTTCTTTCTGTTTGGAAAATACCTCAATGTGCATTTTAATAAGGCAAAGATGGCAGGTCTTTTGAATAGTCTGGGAAGGCAGAGAGGAGAGTCCCCTAGCCCTGCATAAGAAAGAGGAGCCTGAAGCGGGCTCCGAGGTAGGGACCCTGGAGGAGAAGCCAGCACATCCCTGCAGGAAGCCAAGGCGCAGGATGAAGACCACTGTGCTTGCCACAGTGATGTCCAAGAATTCTCACAGCTGTTCCCAGAGCTGTGGAGGGAGAAATGGCAACAGGGATGGAGAGCTATCCAAGAAGTTTCCACAGCAAGAGTTTAGAGTCAAATCAAAAATGGAATAAAACAAACCGCAAATAACAAAACACAAGGTAGGGTCCCGAGGCTTCTGATAGTATGTGAAGGGAGAGTTCCAGCTGTTTTTCTTTTTTAATTTGAGATGGAGTCTTGCTCTGTTGCCCAGGCTGGAGTGCAATGGTGCGATCTAGCTCACCTCAATCTCCACCTCTCGGGTTCAAGTGATTCTCCTGTCTCAGCCTCCCGAATAGCTGGGATTACAGGCATGCACCACCCCACCCAGTTAGTTTTGTATTTTTAGTAGAGATGGGTTTTCTCCATGTTGGTCAAGCTGGTCTTGAACTCCCGACCTCAGGTGATCTGCCCGCCTCCGCCTCCCAAAGTGCTGGGATTATAGGCATGAGCCACCTCGCCCGGCCCTCAAGCTGTTTTAATTGGGTGCCAAGGGCTAGAGGACTGGGGAGCATTCGGGTGACACTTGTCGGGGCAATAGCACATTTGGTACTGAACCACCAGCAAAGGTAACTTCACAGTGAAAGCAGGACCAGGAGATGAGACCTATTGCCCAGTCCTTCTCCCTGTGACCCTGGCTATCAGCTAAGCATCACTTATATTTGTTATTTACCATGCTACATATATTTATCCATGCCTATCATGGACAAACCCTGAGACAAAGAAGCACAGAGGAAACACCCCTTGAGTTCAGTCAAGAGAAAATGTTTGGCTTTCCTCAGGCACTGACTGACTTCCTTTAATCAAACATGCACAGTGGAGCTTGTCCAGTTTCCTGTCATGAATAGCTCTGGTATCTTGGTTCGGTTGGGTGCAAGTTGCTTTTCTTAGCACAATTCCTCTCATAGAATTCTCTTTGTCCACTCTGCTTTCTTTGCTGTTTAGGCTTTTATTGTAACTGTGCCTTTTAAGTTCCCTCAAACTGTTTTTGGAAGTGGGAAAGTCAGTAACTAGTTGAAATAGGGGAATTGGAAATCAGCATTCTAGTTTAGAGACTTTTTTTCTTCTGTGTATTTGGTAAACCTCTCCTGAAATAAACATGGAATAATGAAGTATCTGAAGTCACAAATTCTGAAGCGCAGAGAACTCTAAGAAGTTACAGCAAAAGACCAAGGTCTATGGCTCGCAGGGTTTCTGTGTCAGGAAGGATCGTTAGTACCTGGCACGTAAATGTTGCCAGGCTTTATCCATAAATGCTATAATAAAGAGTAATTGGAGAAGAGTGGAGTTGGTTGAAAAGCTCTCAAAGAGTTGTTTTTAGAAGATTTCTGGAAAAGAGCTGGGTGACCACAGGGCTTAGGGGAGATTAGTTGATAAAGACTGGAAGGGCGGGGCTCTATATGCTGCATTCAATAAATGTGTAGCTTCCCTTAAAATTATTTTAAATGAGCAGTTTCTCTCACCAAAAGTATCACCCCTATTTTTCTCCCAGAAGTATTTTTCATCTCTCACTCATGCATTTGTTAATCCATTTGATTAATTAGAATGTCCCAGTAAAAATGAGTTTGGGTTCATTTAATTTCTTGGTTTTCAGAGTAATAACTAGGAAATCAATTCTGCTTCAATCTTTCATTGCTGAAAATATTCTCAATATCTATTAGCTTACTTTTTCACCCTAGCAAATAACATGTTTAATATTTCTGTAATATTTCTTTCATGCATCAGAAAACACTGGTATCTCTGATTCACCATTTTAAATAAATCATAACTGTATAGGTTTGTAATATGAACATGTAGCTAGCTATTTACTGGCCCTAGAACTAACCTTGAAGGCTGATTTTTAAAACAAATCTTTGCTATCTTGTTTGTTTTCCAGTGATTTCAAGCTCTCAAAGTAGAGCAAAAAGAAAAAAATATCTAGTTAATTAAAGGTTCTATTTAGCCATGTTCCAGTTAATTTGAGCCTTTCTGAATGCTAATTGCATGAGGCAGGTTAAATTTATTCTGGAGAAGATAAGCCTTTTGTAAAATAAATTCAAGGAGTTCTTAGTTTTCAAGAAGTATAAAATAGACTTTTAAATAATTTTAGTTACATGTAATGTACTTAAACATTTTCAGGATCATATAGCAGAGTTTAGTGGAATTATAAATCTGAATAGCTACAGTCTAAGCTTTTTAAAATCTTCCTTAGAAAGTTTAAAATGAATCAATATAGTTGAAACTTAATATATACATTAAAAAGAATCCTGTTTCAATGTGAAGCACTCAGATTAATTTGCAGTAAGAAGGCTTACTGTAAATTATGTTAACATACTGTATCCCTATATCCAAAGCAGTAGGTAACAGAGCAAGACTATCATATTTAGTGGAAATATATCATTTCCTCAGTATACTCATGTACATTAATAATTAAACTTCTTAATTTTGCGGGAGCCAAGGCAGATTGCATATGTAGCCCACAATTTTATATCTCAAATAGCGTTCAGACCAGAGCAGCTGTGAGGTCTTAAATAACCAGTATATGTCAATTATTGGTGAGAGCTGCAGTCCAGAGCAAGAATTTGGCCATTTTCCTAGGTTTCTTGAGGTTTTATACTGTCCTAGAGGGAGTATATTACACATGTTCGCAAATGTTCGGTTAACATTTAGTAATTGGTAAAAGATTCACTTGAGGTTCTGCAAACTCCGAACAGCTATAGATCATTCTCCTAACAATCACTGTGTAAGTCTAAAGGCATTTCTACCGAATTCTTTTGTTAAAAGAATACTCTTTGGACAGGAAATTAAACAAAACATAATAGCACATACTTTGTAGATCAGTTTTGGGAACACAATAAAATAATATATGAAACTTGCCCACAACAAACATCTAGTATGTAGTCAGTATCAGTCGAGGTGTAGGAGTAATCAGAGGCAGAGAAGTCTCCTCTCTACAATGACATCTTAACCAGAAATGATTTTCCAACCAACCAAGGTATTCTTGGGCTTAAATGTCAACACTTGTAGAGACTGAAATTTTACTTTAGTGAGAATTAAATCTTCTAAAATATATACAAAACGGAGTTCATTTACACATGAAAGCAAGGGCTTAGAACAAAAGGAAGCATTTTGAGGTTTTCAGAGTCTTGAGTCCCTTTTCTCATGAAGATTGACGGATGGACAAACAGGCAGAAAGAAAGAACGTCTGTCCTTGATCTCATTTTACATCTGTTTGCCTGTCATTAAACTCCGAGGGATAACAGGATGCTAAGTGCTACGTATGAGCACCTAGCATAAGGCCTGGCACATGGGACGTCATCAAGCAGGTATGGAATGAATAAGTATGTATTTGTTTATCCTAGAGTTATTTTTCCAGCTCTACTCTGTGGCTATAATAAAATAATTTGTAAGAATATTTTTCATGTCAAATTATGATATTATGGACATGAAGCATCAAAATATGGATAATTGGCAGTCAGAAATTTTGAAATATAAATATTTCTATTCAAGCAGCATGGGCAAAGACAATAAAATATCAACAGGGAACACACCACACAATTTAGAGGGAGAAGAAGAGCCTAAAGAGAATTATTGGATGGTGAGATTTAGAAATGATTAGATTGTCACTGGGGCTCGGTGAGTAGAAGATTTCTGTATCTTCCTATAAAACTGAGAGGATGGAAAGTGCCTTGGCTCCATAGAGAAAATAGATGCATCAAAGGACGTATTAGAAAGGAAATAATGCAGGAAGCAAAGAAGGAGAAAAAGCAATGGAAGGCCTCAAAATAAGGATCACGTAGAGTAAAAATGTAAAAGAAAATGAAGCAGAAAGGTAGAAGTATTTGAAATGAAACAATTTTGTAACATTAAATAGGTAGTTATGAGAGCATGAACAATTTATTCAGACCTATATTCAAATCTTGGTTTTATTCGTTTATTACCTCTGTGACCTTAGGCAAATTAAGTAATCTCTCTGAGTCTGTAGTTTCTTATTTATTAAATAATACATACGACATTGAAGTTTTAAGGATTTAACGAAGTAACGATATGAAAGTAGCCTGCTGTGCCACAGCATCGATGCTCTATAATGTGAAGCTTTTGCTCATTGCACGAATGTGGTTTCGAGTTTAAACTTGGGTTACCGCACTGCTCAGTTGTACACAGCCTGTGGCTCAGCCTCTGCTATGCAGCTCCATCCTCTTTTGCTTGGTTGTAAAGGAGACAAGTTTACTTTTTAGGGAAGAAAAATAGATGCATTTTTCCCACATGTTCTCCAACATCCTTACAAATAGTAACAAGGTGTTCTGAAATATATCAGTGACAACCTAAGGCTTGCATTCTCTTTTAAGCTCAACACTGCTGATTATGTTATACATCAATCACTGAGCTAGAGGGACTCAAAACTTTTCTAGCCCAACTCTCTGGTTTTACAAATGGGGGAAACCAAGACCCAGCTAAGTGATGTTTATTCGTGTAGTAATTTGATGATGCACTCAACAAATGCCAGTTGAGCACATGCCCCCCCGGGGAGGCACAGTCCTAGACAAGAGTGCACGCAGACGGCTGAAGCCCAGGGCCCGCCTTCAGGGCCTGTGGATGTCACACGTGCAGAGCCCTGGAGTAGAATCCCAATCCAGGCTTTTTCCACTATGTCCTGAGTAGTTTCTGGATGTGTTTAAGCCTGTTTTCACTTATGACATAGATATGGGCTAAACAGGACAAACATGGGCACTGAATTTCCTGTTAATCACTGACCTGCAGAGAGTACCAAGAGTCAACGATTTCACATTAATTTCCAAGCAAAATCTAACCCAGGCAAAAGGGCATAGAGGCCTCAGCAGGGCCCAATTCAAGATGAAACCAGCTCTGAAGCTCACCCCAGCCAGTCTGCACAAGCAGCAGAGAGAAATGCCTTGCAGCCTGGGATGCGATGACACTTCCTCAAAGTGGCTCTCTTCATCGCAGCACGTGCTTTGTCTGTGTCTTACTCTAGGGTTTACGGCTTTGTTTTATGGATGAGCGTTGAGAAATGTACCCGAAAGCAGACAAGCAAGCTTTTCCATTTATATGGAGTGACTTTCTGCACTAGTCCTGGATCTTTGCTCTTTGAGTCTGGAATATATGGACACTCCCAGTTTATAAAGATGGCTCTGTGGCCACCTTGACATGGCACATTAAATTGAAATTCTGCTTCCGGTACAACTTAGATGTTGCAGGGGACTTGCAGCCTTTCTTGCATGCCCAGCACCAATTGTTTCTTCCCAAACGCATCCTTGTTGCCTTTTCAGGCATCTCCTTTCTCCTATTGTATAAAGTATTGAGGGAGTAAACGAAGATGCTTCTCCTCTCCCCCACCACAGAGGCCACGGGGTCCCAAGAGGTTCAGTCAGTGCTGCCCTCTCACTTCCCAATATAATGACATGACTGGAGCTTTGCCTTTCTCCTTCACTCCTATAACCCTGAGTCTTATGAGAGGTGGTACAAGGGAGACAAATGGAGTTCATTCCCAAGACCCTCTTGGGCCACCTGAATCCCACCACCTTTTTTTTTTTTTTTTTTTTTTTTTGAGATGGAGTCTCATTCTGTCACTGGGCTGGAGTGCAGTGGCATGATCTCGGCTCACTGCAATCTCCACCTCCCGTGTTCAAGCGATTCTCTTGCTTCAGCCTCCCGAGTAACTGGGATTACAAGCACGCACCATCACACCCAGCTAATTTTTGTATTTTTAGTAGAGATGGGGTTTCACTGTGTTGGCCAGGATGGTCTTGATCTCCTGTCCTCATGACCTGCTCACCTCGGCCTCCCAAAGTGCTGGGATTACAGGCGTGAGCCACCTTGCCCAGCCCTACCTTCTAACTCTTGAAATACCTTCCAAAATTCTGAGCCACCTCCTCAGTCCACTGAGTACCCCAGCCTCTTTCCAACCAACGTGTGGTCGAGCAAGACCGAGAAGGGTTCTGTGGCATGAAACCAAAATCACAGCTGATACAGAAAGTCAAGACCCTAGCGGATACAGAAATACTGAGACCTTAGCAGATACAGAATACCCAGACCCTAGCAGATACAGAAATACCCAGACCCTAGCGGATACAGAAATACCCAGACCCTAGTGGATACAGAAATACCCAGACTCTAGCAGATACAGAAATACCCAGACCCTAATGGGTACAGAAATACCCAGACCCTAGCAGATACAGAAATACCCAGACCCTAATGTGTACAGAAATACCCAGACCCTAGCAGATACAGAAATATCCAGACCCTAGAAGATACAGAAATATCCAGATCCTAGCAGATACAGAAATACCCAGACCCTAGCAGATACAGAAATACCCAGACCCTAGCAGATACAGAAATACCCAGACCCTAGCAGATACAGAAATACCCAGACCCTGGCAGATACAGAAATACTCAGACCCTGGCAGATACAGAAATACCCAGACCCTGGCAGATACAGAAATACCCAGACCCTAGCAGATACAGAAATACTCAGACCCTGGCAGATACAGAAATACCCCTCTGTGCAGACTGCCATGGCAGCATGTCATGGGACAGGTCATAACCTATGAACCAATATAAGTGGAACTTTAGAGAGCTTTGCAACGGAGATCTAAAGTGATTTCACCAACAACCACAATGAGCAAACCTTGATTCAGTAAAAGATTTATCCAACAGTTAAGCACGCAGGACTTTCTGCCAGCACCTCTGCATCTCCACACTGCGATGGAAATAGGTGTGTATAGTGAGCGGCAGGTGGTGGGGGGTGGCTGTGGGTTTTGCTCGGAGCTTCTGCGTTCCCTCTGCGGTGCTCCTTGCATTGACAACTTCACTCAGGGCCTCAGTTGCTTTGATAGGTGGCTAAAAGCTCCTGCCATACTTTTCTTGCGGTTTTTTAATTTTGGAAGTTAAAGGAAACAATAAAAAATAGAGGAATACACAAGACATTATAAATGTACCTGTTACTGCTATCCTAACAGATCCTAAATCAAAGATTCCATATTTTGATTACTTATATTTTATTGTATTCCTATTCTTAGAAAATTGGCACTCTTAAAAGTCTTTGTTAACTTCTTCTAAGGCTCGCCTGTGAGTGAAAACTGGAAACATATATTAGGCAATTGAATAAGACATCAGGCCAACAGCACATTCATTTTATTGAATGGTCACCAAGAAATTCTATTAACCCTCTCAGGTTCTACACTTTGAGCTGATTTAATCTATAAAATGCTTTGCATGTGTATGAAGTTATATATTTAAATATTCTTTGCTGCCAGCTGTGAAGGCCATAAATATTCTTTTTGCAAACAGGAAGTGCACAGCCTTCATGGAAGCAGTTTGCCTCCTTGTCCATTGTTTTTCTCCCTGATAGGCCTTGACAGCTGATTTACAGGAAGGGGCTTCACCTTATCTGCATCTATATTGATGTGTTTGGTGAGCAAAAAAGGAAGTAACAGGCTTAATTTTAATCAGGGAAAAAATGGACTTTACTCATTCTCTCAAGCAGCTACCCGAATTCATTAGGTTTTTAAACCGTCTTCTCTGATACTCAAAACGGTAATTCTTCAAAGGCAATACCAGTACAAGGACAGAGTAATTACTCACTCGGAGCATCTGTAACTTGCTTAGGGAAAATAAGCATGGCTTTCTCTTCCACGACATACAGCAAAGCATTTCCAATCTATACCTTTGATAAAAATTTACAAATTGGCAACAATATATTGACCAATCAGGAATTTGAGACAAACTATTCAATATTAAATCTCAACTTATTAAAGCAAATGCTTTATCCTGTCAAATCCTAGAAAATCTATATTTTGGGCAGATAAAATAATAACTGCAATGATTTTAACTACACGCATTGCAGATCAAAGACTCCAGACCGCTCGCTAAATAGAAACAAGAATAATTCAACATGGCGAATGGGGCTCAAGTTTACTTTGCTCTTAGGTGACCAAGTTGGCATGTTCTGCCAGACAGCTCGTTTCTAAAGAATTGAAACAAGACTCGAAAACTCCTGTTTTTCTGTACCATTTTTATCTGTCTTCAGTATATATAAAATTCATTTGGTGAAAACTACCAAAAGAGGCCTTTTAACTTTAAATTACTCAATTTTAGAGAAATGAAATACACAACTGCATAGATATATAGGTGTGGAATTATTTCTTCCCTTGTTACAAGAATGTTTTCTTTAGTGATCATCCTAAGAAAACTAATCACTTTAATATTTGTTTTCCTTTATGGATGATGTAAATTGGTTAAAATTTAAAAATCTACATAAAAACTGGTCTTTTTTGGTGTCTTCCTTCTCTCTCCCCCACCCCCACCTCCCTGCTAAACCCATTTTTTTTAGAAAGTATAACAGTCAAAGTTGTAAAATCCATTACTCTTGTAGGGGAGGAAAAAATAATACCTTTTCCTCACCAACTACAATAGTCATGGCTGAGACTCCTATAAGAGAAGGTGAATTAACAAGAAAAAAGCATAACAAATGTGTATAACAAAAGTTTTCTGTGACACAGCAAGGTGCCTTCTGAAATGAAGACCCAAAGACCCAGGACAAACTATGTAATTTTTTGCTTAGAAGTTCCAGGAAGAATGTACAGTTGCACAGAAATGTGACTGGACGAAAAGAGGGTATGACCTAATGTACTAAACTGGGGACTCTGCAAGGCCTGTTTGTTTAGCTTCTTCTTGGCCCTTCTGTGCAGAGCAAGGCACACATCACTTGAGGGTCTGCAGGGGAGAAAGGAGAAGGTCAGAAAGTGACCTTCCTAGCTCTTATGGTTTGCTTTGGCAAAGACAAATTTTGTTTTTTATGAACCTCCTCGGGGAAGAAAGGAAGGTGAAGGAAAGGAGGGAGTGAGAAGGTGAGAGAGTGACCTCTGAGGTGCCATATTTTGGGGTAGCGTGTTCTGAACCCTGATACTACTCAGTCAAATGTGTGCTGAGTTGAATTTCTAGCCATGCTAATTCAATTAGGAAAAGGTAGTTCCTTTGGGTTCATATATAAAAACCAAATAAGTTAAAAATAACAAAACTCCTCAGATAGCTGGGCAGATTTCATTCTATTAGACATTTAAAAGAAATTGAAGATTGATGCATTTAAACCAATAATTAGATGTTATCATTGTATACTTCTTGCAACAACTCTGGCCATTTATTAGTCTATTTTTAGGTGAGAGAAGAAAGGTACAAAAATGGCAAATAGGAAAAGAGACAAGCGTAAAACAGCTTTACTTCAAACATCTGCTAAAAAAAATGATACAGAGGCATAAGATCCTGTGTCATAATTGTGCCTTCATGGAGGTCTCCAATTATTTAAGGCAGAATGCTTTTTAGGCTCAGAACACAGTACTCCAAAATATAGCACCTTTGTGTACCATTTTAAGCTCAGGAATATTGAAAATGCCGCAGAAGCTGGAGGGTCTCTGCACTTTCTCCTGTCTTCTGTCTCCTGAAGTACACCACAGAAACCAGAATTCCCTCCACCCCTTCTTCCCTGAAGCAGACCATGACACCAGGGAAGGTCACTCTCTGACTTCCTCCCTCACTTCTTCCCTGAAGACCTCATGTGACAGAAGTCCTGTCCTATACCAGGATGGAAGGAATGTCACTCAGGAACATAGAGACGAAACTGGGCAACCAGGTCTCCCTGAGATGCCCCCAGTCTGTACCGATCAGATCATGCCATTTCACCCTCCAATCATACTTCTGCATGCCTGTCCATAAAAGTGCACATGTCTCTGTTTCTTTGGGTCTTCATTTCTGAAGGTTTCATGTCATATAAAACCTCTATTAAATAAATGTGTTGTTTTTCTCTTGTTACTCTGTCTTCTGCTCTAGGGGTCTCAACCATGAATACCTTGTGATAGATAAGGAAAATATATTACTTTTTCTCCCCTATAATACAGTGATATGGTTTGGCTTTGTGTCCCCACCCAAATCTCATCTTGAATTGTAATATCCATGGGTCAAAGGAGGGACCTGGTGGGAGGTGACTGAATTGTAGGGGTGGTTCCCCCATACTGTTCTCATAATAGTGAGTGAGTTCTCGTGAGATCTGATGGTTTAAAAGTGTGGCACTTCCCCTCTCTCTGTCTCTCTCCTGCTGCCATGTAAGATGTGCCTTGCTTCCCTTTTACCTATGATTGTAAGCTTCCTGAGGCCTCCCCAGCCATGTGGAACTGTGAGTAAATTAAACCTCTTTTGTTTATAAATTATGCAGTCTCCGGTAGTTCTTTATAGCAGTGTGAAAACAGACTAATTCATATAGTTAGACATTATTCAAAGACTAAACACAACATTCACCAAATACTCAAGAGTCAATAGATGTCAGCACAATGATCATACCAATATGGTTACTAAATTAATGTTTTACAGTGACTTTTCATAAAACATTTTCTTGTCAGGTAACAACAAGAATATACACACATTTATTTTTAAAAGCCTTCTGTAAAGTTGCATTAAAAGCAGGTTACAACATGATTGGCAGAATTAAGAAGCCTTTGAAGCAGGTAACACAGTTGCATTTAAGTGTGGGCAAGAAGAATGTATTTTATACCTTAGATCTAGTTTATTAAGGAGACCTTAAATTAATAAAAAAAAAAAAAAAAAAAAAACAACAACAACAACAACAGAGCAAATGGATCATCTGGAGAATTCAGAGCTAAAGTGATTAATTAGACCTTATTTTGTCTTGAACAGATTCACTAAGCATTTTTCAAATAGCCACATTGTTTGTAATTACCAAAATCACACCTCCATTGGCCAGCCTTAGTTACTTCATGCATGAACGACAATCTGATGGAACAGATTGTTAGGGCTTCATTCTTCATTGTAATTAGCCATAATCATAGCCTTCCTGGGTGCATGAGAATGTGCAGCCACTATTCACAACCCCAACCCATTTGAATATGAATCTTCTCAGTAAGGAGCAATAAAATAGGAGAAACAAAGCAGTTTCTCTAGGGAATTTTGTAAAGCATCTCTACTCTAATTCTGCCTCCCTTCAAAATGTTCCCTCTCCAGTATCTGGATTCTATTTGCTAAAACAAGGGTGGCTTAATGAGGACAATGGCTTATTATTTCTTAAGTGACACGGGAGGGCCCAAGTATTACAGGCTTAGTTCTTTCAGTCTTTGCCAAGGACACAAGGAACAAAAGAACAAGCAACTGTGTGTGGAAAAGAGAACTCGGACTGGGCTATATTCTGTGAACTCTCAGAGCAAGATGGGGGCCTCTGCTATTCTGGAGCTCAAAGGCTGTTGCTTGCTTTCTTTCTTTCTTTCCCCCCTCTTAGCCCACCCCCCTACAAATGACTCAGACATTATAGAAAAAGGCTCAAAGCAGCAGGGATTGAAAACAAAGGCTAAGTGGAGGAGGGGTGACACGTCTGATCCCATCCCAAGCACATTCATAGTGAGCCACCTACTGGCAACTCTACTTTTCCTTCTGTTACTGTCTAAACACCTCACCTCTTCAGGGAAAACCTAGGTAAACACGCTGGAGTCACTCCAGATGAATTCTCAGCCAAAAACGGGAAAAACAAAATTCAGGGGAAAATAAACGTTCAGAGTAGTTGCTGTGTCTTTAGTAGAAAACTTAACCCTTCTAGCAAAACTACGGCTAAATGTCAGATGTAAAGAATTAATCAAAAGGCTGTATCTCATGCATCAAAATGTGAAAGATGATTCAAATTACTTGAAAAGAATTGTCATTTGACTTATGAAGCAAAGTCAACCACTCATTTAAACTAATCACATAATATATTAAAAGTGTGGTGCTGCATGCACTGAAGAGCTGGCACTCCTTCAAAGCCTTTACCATTTGTGTAGAGAGATTATTTTCTTCGAAAAGTGCTGCTCACCTAATAAGATGCTTGTTTATTTTGCTGCCAGAAGATGCTCCAGGGCTGTAGGAGACTCAGGGTAATTCTCTGATCATCTCCTGGGCTCAGACCTTCATCATGTTGAAATGACTCTCCCAAGGCCACGCAGCCGGTTGAATGTATCACTGTTAAAGTACCCGATAGCGATACGGTTCAGCACTTCGACTGCCATATGCACATTGCAGTTTTAGGCCAGGTGTGGTGGCTCACGCCTGTAATCCCAGCACCTTGGGAGGCTGGAGTGGGAGGATTACTTGAGGCCAGAGTTCAAGACCAGACTGAGCAATATAGGGAGACTCTATCTCTATGAAAACATTTTTTAAAAATTAGCCGGTGTGGTGGCAGTCAACTGTAGTCCCAGCTACTTGGGAGGCTGAGGTGGGAGGATCTCTTTTGATCGTAGAAGTCCGAGGCCGCAGTGAGCTAAAATCGCACCACTGCACCCCAGCCTGGGTGACAGGGCCAGAGCAAGTCTCTAAAAACAGCAACAATAACAGCAACAAAATCAAAACTCGCAGTTTTGGACCTGAACGAGGATCCGTGGCCCTCCTGGTGACGGAAGGCATAAAGTCTGGCATGGGTGGAGATGGCCTGGGGCACTGCCTGAGAGATGAGAGGCAGAACTTGAGCCTGGGCTCCGTGAGAAAGGGGCCGTGAGTGACTAGCCACATCTGTTCTTTAGTGTCCAAAGAAGGCCACTTAAATCACCTGTCTCCCCTCTGTGTCCACTGTGCTCCAGGAACTGCTAAGTCCTATGGAGGCACCTCCAGCGGAGAAAACGTGACTAAACTTCCCAGAAGCAGAGAGTTGGGGCACTAGGAAGCTGAGGTGGGCACACATGCCACCCGCCGGGGTGACTGCGGGTGTCTCTTCCCTGCTCCCTTGTCATAAGTTACTTTCAAATTGACAGGTGAGCTGCTTCTTGGCTATCTGCTTCTCTGATCTCTCTATTGTTTTGTACCATACTTTGGGATTATTTTATTTTTAAAGCCATTTCAATATTTTTAAGTCCCTCACTCTGTATTTCTTCTTTCTCCATTTTTTTCTTAGAATAACAGTTTAAGACAGATGCCTACGATAATTTCTTCATCAGATAATAACATATAATTTAAGATAAATTTATAATAGTTACATCTCTTTGATATGCAAAAAGAAGAGCCTCTGTAAGATTAGTAATTAGTCTATACTGAATGGGTGAAGGGCTGACAGAGGCCACTTTTCCTAAAAATTTCATCGGTGTCATAACCACAAATAATTCTAACATGATCATTTACTGTGTTCTTATTGTAAATGAACAACATTGTTTCAGACAGCATTTATCTGGAGGTCACATGAAACTCTAATTCCTGGAGCAAAGTCAAAACATCTTTCAATTCTACTGGTTAAACAAACACACACACGATTTTCTTTTGTGGAACTGTGCAGGTAGAAGTTTCTGTTCCCAGCTTAGTAGATCATTAGCTACCCATGGAGTTCCACAGATAAGAAATGTGTGCTTTGACAAAATTCAATCACACAAACATTATTGAATGCTTTCTATGTGCAGGAAACTACATATAGTCAAGAAAATAAAGATGAATAAAACAAAATCATTCAATTAAAAAAAAAAAAACAGAAAGAAAATGACCTCCTTCCACCAGAATTGGCAAATTAGTGAGAACTAAATATATAAGGCAAATACAAAATAAAAACTATAGTTTAAGTCAAAATATGTGGGAGATAAAATCTATAGACATACATTAGTAATATATTTCTTTCAACTGTCAACCATAGAATAGAGTTTTTAAATGTAAATGATACTAATGACACTAATAATAGTTAGAATTTTTAAATAGTTAACAATAAATAGAGTTTTTAAATGTAAATGATACTAATGATACTAATAATAATAGTTAATATTTATACCTAGCATGGACCAAAATCCTCTAAGTTCAAGAATGTATGGTCTTATTTAAACTTTGTAATAAATAACAACCCTATAAGGTAGACACATAGATACAGACAAGGAAACCAAGACTTAGAAAGAGGTTAAGTACTTTGCCTAAGGTTTCATATCTGGTAGTATAGCTTTTTAAAAAAGTTTTATTTTAGGTTTGGGGGTACATGTAAAGGTTTGTTACATAGACAAACACATGTCACGGGCATTTGTTGTACATACTATTATATCCCCCAGATACTAAGTTCAGTGTGTGCTGTGTTTGCTTTGTGTTTGTATGTTCTTATCATTTAGCTCATACTTGTAAGTGAGAAGATGGGGTATTGGGTTTTCTGTTCCTACGTTACCTGGTAGTACAGCTTTACATGCATATTTCTTTCGGTCTTACTAAGGTTGTGATAAAAACAAGAAGACTGGGCACAAGGACTGAGAACACCACCGTTCTGTGAATTAAAAAAATAAGAAAGGATGATTCAAGGCTTATAGTAAAATATAATGGCGGGATATCAAGAACGCAAAAATGTATGGTAAGTCAGTTGTTCAACCAGGTATTGGGAGGAAAAGCAAAAGACGCAGAATTTTCTGCCTCATCTCCAAGGAGATCAAGCCACTCTGGAGGAGAGATTTTTATACTGGGTACACAGAGCTCTGGCAGACAAAGGCTTTCCAAGGAGCACTCAAATGCAGATGATTTTAGGTGATTTTAAGGGGTTCCATTTCCAGACTTGAAATGTTCAGTGTACTCTTTTCTGAAATTGATCTGCTCAGGAAAGCCCCTGGTGTTCTCTCTTCTCTCCTCTCCTTTCACAATAGTTCTGCCACTTTACAAAAGAAGGACATCTCATCCATCCCCAACCTGACAGTTCACTGTCTCTGGCTGCAAGGCCCCAGGGCACCAGGCCACAGGCTCCCTTTGAAATCATGTTGGTGACAGTGTTGAGAAGGGAATGGCTTTGACGGCTGGGCAGCAAATCGTGTTGTAAGTCAGGCAGTTTTTAGTTTTTGGCTTTCAAGAAAATTGAAGGCAGACCCAACAGTTTATCAGTGGTGAGATCACTAAAAAGAATTATTGATTAGTGAATTGCTATGTGATTGTTGGCATATAAATCTCAGGATAAGTTCAAAGAATTGAGTTACATTTTTAAAATTCCTTTCATTCACATCTGCTTCATTATAACAGGCCTTTCTTGTGCTTATGTCTATAAAAATAAAACATAGGCTCAACATTAATGCTGAACCTCATTTTATCTCTCAAATTAGTATTCATCCACATGCATGGACTAATTGCAAACAAAAGCCTGGACTATCTCATTAAGAGATGAATTTCGCATAAAATGTTACTTTTGTGCTTAAAAATCACCTACCAGAATTTGTAATACATCTATTGCTTTTTATGCAAGGTAGATCCCTTTGTCGTCTCTACCTGCCAGGGTTCAGGACAATTCCACAGTCCTGCAGGAGAAGGCTGCGCAGGGAGACCCGCAGGAGGAGGCGGCAGTGTGGGGCTCCCCACCCCGCAGAAGCGTGTCTCAGCCTCTCCACCTGCGCTGAGGGTCCTGCTGCAGTTGGCGGCACCTTGGCCCCAGGGGTCAGGAGTGCTGGTGCCAGTTCCTTCTAGGAGTTGTCTGAGAAAGACAGACACCCAGAATTAAGGACCCTGGGCACACAGGAATATTTAAACCCCACCCTACTCTAGTCAGGCAGAGTCAGTCACCAGGTCTAGGGAAGTTGATCACAGAAAACTAGATTTAATTGTAGCCCCTCTGAGAGGGAGAAGGGTCAAGCCCTGGGTTCCAGAATCACTGGCCAGGTTTATTAGTGGACCAGCCTGCTGGTTAACAACAGGTGTTCTGAAAGTTATGCATTAGTAACATTTCTAATGACAACATTTATCCAGGATGTAGCTTTCCATCTATTCTCTTTCTCTCTCTTTCTTTCTTTCCTTTCTTTCCCTCTTTCTTTCTTGCTTTCTTTTTCTTTCTTTCTTTCTTTTCTTTTCTTTCTTTCTTTCACATATTTTTCACTCTCTTACATAAGATACGTAGGTAGATAGACACCACTTCAATGTGGTATCTATGTATAAACATACATTTTAAATATATTTAAATTCTTAGAAACTTACGGTTATGGGAATTTTTTAATGTTTAAATTAATTTACATATTATAGAATAATCGGTAAGAATTTTCAGAATAAGAAATTACATTTGAAAAACATTCTGAGAGGAGAGTGAAATGAAAATACAGTTTCAAGGGGGGAAAGAAGAACCACATAAAATTCTGGCAATTAAAAAAAGCAAATTCATGTATTTTTAAAAATGACTGATGGTGGGAATCAGATCCCTATGGTAGTAAAAACTGGCTGGATATAATTAACAGAGTGAAAAAATAGTTTTATTTTTAAATGTCAGTATTTCTATTTCACTAGAAATTACACTGCTTGCAACTGTAATAAATATGAATTTTTAGACGCCAAAATAAAGATCCCTAAGAGACTACACCATGTTTCAGAATTCTTTTCCAGTGCATGTGAATGAATGATTTTGAAGGTCACTCCTCCAGAGAAGGGAACGTGTGTGGGAATGAAGGAGACCTCAGTGTGGGGAAAGAGACCGCAGGAGCCGAGCTGGGGAAGCTGTGGCCAGGGCGCAGACCGGGGGAGCAAGGGGACAGGAGAGCCAGGAGAGAGAGCTGGGCATTTACGAAGTAGACCTCCCTGTGACCCACAATCTATCAGGAGCAGCAGGACACAGGCTCAGCAGGAGGCTCGGCGGCAGGTGGGGATCCATCAGATTGGGTCCTTGTTGGGGAAAAACTCAAAGCATTTTCCTCTGCTCTCACACCACCACCACCATCACAGTCAACACAAAAGATGCTGTGGCCAAATGTGTGGGGGGATTTCCTCACTAACAGGCAAGCAATCAATCCCGCAGCAGACACCAGCTAGGTGTCCTCGGATTCAATCCTGACTCTGTCCACCTGGAGATGGCATCCAGTCCCTCAGGCTGGAGGCTCAGGCCTGCAGGACTGTCTCCTCCCTCCCCCAGACACCACTTGCAAATCTCAGCCTCTGGAATTTCTGACCAACCAGCTTCAAGTTGGGGCTCCCTCAACTCCTTCTTTAGTTTGATTAATTTGCTAGAGTAGCTGACAGCACTTAGGGAAACACTTATGTTTACTGGTTTATTATCCAGGACATTACACAAAGTAAAGATGCAGAGATGCATAGGGCAAGGTATGGGGGAAAGAGTGTGGAGCTTTCCTGCCCTCTCCAGGGGATCCACCCTCCAGGAACCTACACATGCTGTGCTATCCCGAAGCTCCCTGGGCCCTGTCCTTTTGGGGGTTTATGAAGGCTTCATTTCATAGTCACGATTGATTAAACCATTGACCATTGGCCATCCACTTAACCTTCAGCCCCTCTCCCCTCCCTGGAGGTCAGGGGTCAGGCTGAACGTTCCAGCCCCATTCTAGTCATGCCTTGGTCTTCCTGGTGACCAGCTCCTTTCTAAAGCTACCACTGCCATCTGTCAATTCATTTGCGTACAAAAGGACATCATTTTGGAGATTCTAAGGATTTTAAGAGCTGTATGCCAGGACATGGGCTGAAGACCAATGATATATTTCACTATATCATAGTTTTAATCTATGCCTGCCTACTGTATCACATAGGAAAGTAAAGCCGACAAGACTCAGTACAAAGCTACACGTATTTTATGAATGCAAAGAAGTTGTTTAATACTGATCCAATGAATTTTGGTTTTACTTGCACACATGAGATTGGCAGATCACAAACCATGCACTTGATTAAAGATATTATCTGCAAAATTCCCAGATAAAGTCATTGAAAGTTGGAATCAGCAAACATTTCCCCCAAGTTTTCATGCTGCTGCTTTGTGGTTCTATTCACACGCACATTTATGGATTCTTAGAACTGAGCATGACCTTAGAAAACAGCATTTTGGGAATAGTTGTGATAGAAATAGGCTACCTTAAAAAATTCCTATTAATGAAGTTATAAGAAACCACACATGAACTCATTACAAGTCGTCAGAATTTGCTGAGCATTAAAATGTGAGAATATTAATTAGCTACTATTTAGTGTCAAATGGTAAACAGCATGCCTTTTCTCTTTGAGCTATTTTAAATCTATCTTAATATTTAGGTTTTTCTAAAATCGAAAACTGACAAATTATAGTCTAATTTGCCACTATGGTTTTAATAATTGCAAATACTAAATTGTTGTTTTTAATAATCTCTGTACTTTTAGAAAGATAATGAAAGTAAGTAGGTAGAGCGATTGAAGAAGGGTAAGTCTCAACATTGATACAGACAGGAACTATTATGTTACAAAATTCTCCAATCTCAGACAAGCACAAAAAGCCTGAGCAGACCACCTGTATCAGCTGGTCATCAATTAGGGCTCTGCACCCTTCCCCTGGGGGTGTACCATTTGGTAACCGGGTGCCCTGCCGGGGGTCAGCCTATACACTGTGCTGCAGGTGACTTTCTCAGCAGCAGGCACTGGGAATGGGGCACGCATTCCTCACTTGAGCGGAGGAAACAGGGCACTGACCATAGCTCAGAAGCTTGGATGCTTTCACCTTTCCTGTTCTTTTCTCTCTCCTGTCTCCACGCTTGTCTTGTTGCACGTGAACTTGTCTGCTTGTGTGATATTCCCCACTCCTTTACATGTGTGTATTAAATTAGGCTTCATGACTGTCTTGAAGGGTCCTTTTCTGTTTTGACCGCTCTGTTCACACACCAGTGTACTAAGTTGCTTACGCGTTCTCCAATGCTGTCAGCCTCCTTGGTATTTTGGTGTTGCTGTAAACACTGTTTCTCTTGCCTGGAAACCTGCTTCCTGTGCCCCCAACTCTTTTCTTGTATTTCTCTGTAAATCTTCAGTTTCCATTTGGCATCAACTCAGTTGCCAACATCTCTGTTCCAAATCTCTCACTTTCCCTTCAAGTTGTCCTCTCCTTTATGTTTCCATAGACCTTGGATTTCTTTCTTTTTTCTTTTTTTAGGTGAAGTCTCGCTCACGATCCTGGCTCACTGCAACCTCCGCCTCCCAGGTACAAGCAATTCTCCTGCCTCAGCCTCCTGCGTAGCTGGGATTATCTTTGGAAGGCCGAGGTGGGTGGATCGCCTGAGGTCAGCAGTTCAAGACCAGCCTGACCAACACAGCCCTTGGATTTCTAAAGTTCTGTTCTGAACGTGTTTTTGTATACATAGACCTCACATGTGCATTCTTTTCCCCAAGTCACTGAAATATAGAAGGCAAAGACAATTTCCTATGAAGTATCCGCATTTCTGACATCTAGGCCAGTGCCTGGCACACGGTGTTCATTCGGATTGCTCAGTAAGTGATTATTATACAATTGATTTCACATGAAATAAGCCTTAAATTACACTAAGGCAACAGAGCTACCATCCATGAATCCTAAGTAAAGTCACAAAGAATGGAAATAAGGTGTTTTGAAACTTCCCTCTTCTTCATAAAAATTGGCTTAAGGAAGTCTTTGAAAGAATAAAGGTAGCTACCTTAATTTCAAAGCTGGAAAGAATTCCAAGTAGTTTGATAAAGCTTTACTTGATATCTTGTCACAGGGCAAAGTGCTTATGATAAGCCCATCATTGTAGATTTCTGAATCCGATTCCATCTGTTCATCTAGGAGGAGTGTACAGACCCCATGTGATATTTTGAACATGAGTCTATCGTCCGTGCCCACCGTGGTTCACTGGTCAGAGGCTGTGTTCTCTGGGCCAGCTAGTCAATGTTCTCTTTTCCTTTCCTGATTCTGTGCCCCTCCTAAAGCTGAAGGACACATTTCAGTAAAACTTAAAGAAGTCATTGTGTTTCCTCACCAGTGCTATTTTGGGGAAGGTGAAGTTCATCTGTTGCTCACAGCGAAAAGTTAAGATCTGACTGCTTGCCAAATCCAAAGGCCTCTCCCGGGCTCCATCCCCTGCCTCCTGCTTCCTGCCCCCTGTCCCCCCCCGGGCTCCATCCTCTGCCTCCTGCTTCCTGCCCCCTGTCCTCTCCCAGACTCCATCCCCTGCCTCCTGCCCTGTCCTCCCCCGGGCTCCATCCCTTGCCTCCTGTCCCCCCCCCGGGCTCCATCCCCTGCCTCCTGCTTCCTGCCTCCTGTCCTCTCCCGGACTCCATCTCCTGCCTCCTGCCCCCTGTCCTCTCCTGGGCTCCATCCCCTGCCTCCAGCCCCCTGTCCTCCCCCGGGCTCCATCCCCTGCCTCCTGCCCCATCTTCTCCCGGGCTCCATCCCCTGCCTCCTGCCCCATTCTCTCCCGGGCTCCATCCCCTGCCTCCTGCCCCCTGCCCTCTCCCGGGGCCCATCCCCTGTCCTCTCCTGGGCTGCAGCCTCCAGCTCTGTGATAACGCTGCCTCTGCATCCTCTAGAGATTCCCTTTCCCGACCCTGTAGCTTGGGCTGTCCTCACTGCTGCCGGGGTCACGAAGGAGTCTAGGGGCTTCTTGGCTCTGGTCTGCCCCCTCCAATTTCTCCTCCCTATCCCTGACAGAATGATCTTTCCAAAAGGCAAATCCGCTCAGGCCTCTTCCTCCTTAAAACCATTCAGGGCTCAAGTCCAAATCACTCAACGTGGATATAAAATACTTTATGGTCTGGTTTCTTTCTATTTCTATCCTCATCCTGAGCCCCGCCCCCGTAGCTCCTTGCTCAAGTTACTCAGAACCACTTGTGACTCTGGCAATGCATGCTGATGTTGGCAGCTTTGTGCCTTCAAATGCACTCTACCTTCCCTAAATGAACGCGGGGCACAGGTGTTCACCTCGGGTGATGTTTCCTCCCTGCCCTTTTTACCTTGGGGACCACGTCCATTCTCCACCTCCAGCTGTAACTGTTCCCATACCTGTATCTCAGCTTACATCTTTATACTGAGGCCCCTCATCCTTCAATAATACACACACTAGACGTTATTGCTGAGCAACAATAAACAGGAGGCACTGTCCTCAGAGCACAGAATATCATGGGGCATCGCAGAGTATTACAAAGTGTAGTAACATAAAAATCCCCAAAAAGGAGAAACTGAAGTGACAGTAAACACTGTAAGGCAATAAATGTGGGCCTGCAAGAGGCCACAAGCAGGAATTTGACTTCAACGGTGTCAAGGAGGGACCCCTGAATAAGGTTCTCCCAAGCTGTGGCCTTAAAGCTGTGTGTAAATAACTTTGATGAAGAGCAAGAAGGGCCATTCTAGGAAGAAGGAAGCATGTGAAAGTATGGCTGAGGTGGGAGGATACAGATGGACCCGTAAGGTGGTCAGTGGGTGAAGCTCTGGGGTCAGGGTGGGGAGCACTTTAGACAGTGTGGGGAGGATCGTGGACAATGTGGGGAGTGTGGCTGTCTGTGTGGGGAGCATCGCAGTATGGGGAGCACAGCGGTAAGCGTGGGGAGCACAGCAGTCAGTTTGGGGAGCACAGTGGTCAGTGTGGGGAGCACAGCAGTCGCCAGCGTGGGGAGACAGCGGTCAGTTTGGGAAGCACAGTGGTCAGTGTGGGGAGCACAGTGCACAGTGTGAGGAGCACAGTGGTCAGTGTGGGGAGAACTATAGTTAGTGTGAGGAGCACATCTGTCAGTGTGGGGAGCACAGCGGTCAGTGTGGAGAGCACAGTGGTTAGTGTGGGGCGCACAGTTGTCTGTGCGGAGCACAGTGGACAGTGTGAGGAGCACAGTGGTCAGTATGGAGAGTACAGTCGACAGTGTGGGGAGCATTGCAGTGTGAGGAGCACAGCAGTGTGGGGAGCTTAGTTGACAGTGTGGGGAGCACAGTCGACAGTGCGGGGAGCATAGCAGTCAGTGTGAGGAGTGTAACAGTGTGGGGAGCACAGTGGTCAGTGTGAGGAGCACAGTCATCAGTGTGGGGAGCACAGTCGACAGTGCAGGGAGCATTGCAGTCAGTGTGAGGAGTGTAACAGTGTGGGGAGCACATTGGTCAGTGTAGGGAGCACAATAGTCAGTGTAGGGAACGCAGTTGTTGGTGTGGGAAGCACAATCGACAGTGTGGGGAGCACAGCGGTCAGTATGGGGAGCACAGTCGACAGTGTGGGGAGCATTGCAGTCAGTGTGAGGTGCACAGTGGTCAATGTGGGAGACACAGTGGACAGTGTGCAGAAAACAGAGAACAACAGGGAGCATGGTGTGAATTACAGCATATAGGAAACGTGGAGATTATTTCACACCACCCAAAAGGCTATGAAAAGCTTAAAGCGGATGAAAAGGGTAGGGATAAATACTGTGCCTTCTGTCCTAAATTACTCTGGCAGTATGATAAAATAGCCACTGGAGGGTGACATGGGTGATCTAAAAAGCCAAGATATGACATGGGGATTGGTTGTTATTAGATTCTCCCTACTAAAGATGAATATAAAATGTCAGCGCTAAGAGGGATGGAAGAGACAAAATTCTTTTGGCTTGGTGATGGTTTGGCTATGGAGGTAAGGGAGACAGAATGTTGTCAAGGAAGATTCTGAGTTTCTGGCTTACTCAGAAGAATGACATGTAACATGGAATAGCTTTAAGACAGAATGTTAGGTGCACTGAAGATGATTTTTACAAAGTGTGGGGGCTATGAGAATGCATTTCCCGTATCTTCTCTGTGACTGCAGGGAATGCAACTGACCTGGACCCAGCTCTGTACTGCCAAATCTCCCTGCGTTCCTGTGAGGCCAGGCTCCCCGAGGGCTGCTCCCAGCGGTGACTGAGTCTGGCAGGGTATGAAACAGGTCCCCTCCTGGAGATGCAGGATTCTCTGACAGGCCACTGTGGCTCTAAGGCTCCTGTCAGCCCTGCCCAGCTCCCCTTAGAGGAGCAGTGCAGGCCACGGTATTTCATACAGCTTCCTTCCTTCCCTCCCCTTTGCTGAGGTCAGACCCGAACCAGGTCTGCCGGCTCCCCACCCTCTTACGGACTCCCTCCTCCTCTCCCAGAGCCTTACCCTCCACTCCTCCTGCATGTCTCATCTTGTCCTGGCATTTGCTACCTGAGAACACCAGTGCTAAACACAGCAACTCCCCAGCGATGCCGGGAAATGATCGTAAAACACAGGACACAAAACATGAGGTAGCGTATGATGACATGCAAATGAAAATTCAGAGATTGAAAGATGCAAACTGGCAATTAATTTTAACAGCTGGAGGTAAATTAAAACATTTCTATTAAACTGTAAACATGTGATTCAAGAAAATACTTTTAATGATGCTAAGCAGATCATATAGGCTATAAGTCCTAAGCCTCTGAGAAAGAGTACTGGCATGAAGTCTGCAGTGACGTGATGTTAGAAACATTATAGGTAACAGCAAGCAACGTTTTCTTGAGATAATGAGAAAAAGTCAAAGTTTAGCTAAGTCAACATTGATCACAGGAGGTTTTAATGACCAATATATGCAGGAAATGTCTAAAAATTTATATACTTGAAATTTTTAGCAAATATTTTACCTCTCTAGTAAACATTAGTTTAAATTATATAAATAATAAACTTTACCAAAAAGTATGGAACTCCTTCCCCCAGCCCCCACAAAAAAAACACCAAGATGCTACTTGTTGCCATACTGCAATGAATTTTGCAAGCCTGGGGAATTCCTGCTCACTGTTTTGACATGTGAGTATGTTTTATATAGGTTTAATTTTGGAACATACCATTTTATATACAATGGGGTTTTGTTTGTTTTTTAACCTAGCATATTGTCTGAAGTATTTTTACTGCATAGCTAGTCTGCAAAATTGTAATATTTCTTATCAAGTGAATTTATTATTATTTAACTATTACCTATGATGGCTATTTGGGCTGCTTTGAAATTTCCTTCTAAAAATGAAAGTTTTCACATAGTTTACCTTCATTTACATCGTTTCCTCTAGAACCCAAGATATGAGATTATTTGACAAAGAGTACATCAGCTTTATGATTCTATAATAGTAGGTAGACTCCAATTGGATTAATAAACAAAACTACTTACACAAGGATGAGGTAAAACAGTACACTAAAAAATAATAATAATAGCATCATAATGGACTTCTGCTTCTAGTCATGATGGAGTCACTGGTACTGAAATAGGCTTCATGTTATATAAATAACATAAACTGGAGAAAATAGAAGAAATAACCATTTAAAGATGTTGAACAACAGACAATGAAGAATTGTGATCAATAAGAAATGAAAAACACTATGTTTTGATGGTGACGGCTTATAAAAATGTTATATTCAACAAAAGGGAATGCTTATGTAATTGAAAATTCACCCAGGTCACTGAATGTTACATGGCCTCAAAAATGATGTTAATAAGGGGGTTCTAATAACTAGTTTAGGACAGACTAATTGTTCAGATGGTTTCCCCTTTCCTTTGAGGTACTCAGCTGGACTGTATTTCCCAGCCTCCTTTGAAGTTATTCATGGCTATATGATTGGCTGATTTCTGACCAATGAAAAGTAGATGAAAGTGAAGAATGTAATTTCTAGTCTGGGACCATAAACATCCCTCATAATGGTCTATATATTCTCTTCCCACATCTATGGGAAAATGATACAGGAGAGGATTCAGGAGAAGAATCAAAGTAACTTAGGTCCCTGAATGACGCCTGGAGCAGAGGTCTGTCCATGACACACTAGACTGACAGATGAGTGACAGATGATCATATGACAGTGACATATGACATATGAGAAGCCACTGGGATTCAGAAGATTATTTTCTGTGGCAGTTAGCATAAACTGTCATACCTGAAAAAATACTTATGCTGAATATAAAATGATATGTAATAATAAGTCAACTAAGGAAAGAGTATGGAAGAAAATATGCCAAAATATTAACATTGGTTCCTTCTGGTTGAAATCTCTCTTCCTCCTTGCCTACATTTTTCTATATTATCTAATTTTTCTAAAATAAATATGATGTATCCTTTTAATAAGAAAATACTCTTTATTTTCTCTACCTTGACTCTTTGTATTTATTTTCAAAATCACCTATAATTTATTTAAACATGTGGCAAAAGGAATGCTAACAATGTCTTGTTTCCTTCCAAGTCATTAATCCTGTTTCCAGATGCCTTGGATGACTGTTGACCCTTCCTCACTGTTGTGTGATGCCCCTGTAGTTTTTAAAACCTGTAGTGAGGTTCGTGACTAGCCGATGTATATGTACTCCTTCAGAGATAACTGAAGGTTGCCCCAGTTCTGTTCCCTTTCTAAAATTTGTTGAAACCTAATTGAGATAAGTCCTCCTTCTATTAACTTATTGGAAAATGTCATTTGATTTCTTTGCTTGTTAATTTTTCCAGATAAGTTGCCAGGATTATTTTGTCAAATCCAGTGAAAAATTATGAGATTTTATTTTGCTCTTGCTTAAATGACATAGATTAATTGCATCTCACCCTCTGTTACTAGCATTTGGAATTCACCTTTTATGTCTCCCTTTCTTTGATAACTAGTATTCTATTATTTGCCAATTCTATCTCCTCTTCCACCATTTTTCCACTCCAACTCCTTATCATGTAATGTGTGGACTGTTGAGACAACTCTTAGAGTCGTTCAACATGCATGCTGGTGACAACCCAAATACTCTTTATGAGCACCTTGTGTTACACATATACTCAGTGTTCTTTAATCAAATACTTGATTCACAATATGTGGTACCGGAAACATACAGTTTAATAAACATTAATTTCCTTCTTTATCATCTCCCCAACTATCCACACAGGACAATGTGCTATCTCAGATTGCCATTGAGGGTCCCTCACAATCCAGCCTCTGCCTTTTCACTTAATCTTATCCCACATTATTCCCTTCATATTACATCCAACTATTTACATTTTCATCTCTGAATCAGCTCAACTATTGTTAGAAATTACTTAAATTTTCATTAAAGAAATGTATGAGTCTAACATTTAGCTTCAATTGTTTTAGTACTATAATGGAAAGAAGGAACTGGATATAGCAAACCTAGGTTCTAGCTCTATTAGGGCTACTCACTAGCTTTGTAACATTGTGAAAAATCCCCAGACTAATATCTGAATATTAATTTTATACTTGAAGACAGAAAGATGGTCTAGAAGTTTTCTGATATTCTTCTCAATATTCTGGAACACTTTGTTCATGATAATGTTTGAATAAAATTTTACAGCACAATTTGTAAGAATTATTTTGCATGAACCCATCCCCTATACAGTAAGTACTTTTACAAATCAAATGAAAAATACAAAAAACAAGAAGAGATGTGACTAAAAGAGAAAGATTGAAGGCATAAAAATAATTATATCCAGAGAAATGAAGCAGACAGAAGCATAAGATAATGCCACTTCTTCCTAAATGACATGGCGCTCTTCCCTCTACCTTCACTCTTTAGTACTTTTGAGTAGCAGAAAGGACTGCATGATGTAAAAGTGGTGGAAACCAGAAAGCTGAATCCCTCAGCCTGAGCGATCACGGAAGGCAGAAGAGGAAAGAAAGGGAAATGTTCAGGCAGGTGTTCCTGCCTCACCCCTCTGTGCCAATGCATCAGGCAACAGTTATGAATACTGTGGAGAACTGCAAGAGAAGGAGGCTTCTGCCTCCCTGAAATCAGCCCTCTGACTGCCCCTGTACCAAGCTAGATCCAGGATATGAAAACATAACCCAATTGAGAAAAAGAAAGGGGAGAAAGCCTAAGTTATAAAGATTTATAAATTGAAAAGAATAATGAAAATTCAAAGGAATAAAGAGAAAAAGTGATTATTTCTCTTTCCCTTTCAAAATACTGCACAATCAATGTATTGGATATTACCAAAAAGAAATTAAAAATATATGAAAATCATGTTAAAGTCAAATATAACCTTAAAGCCATGCAAAAATATGTCAGAATTCAAGATTTAGGGCAGAGAAATATTTAATAACAATAAAGCAAAAGAAGACAGAACAGGATGTGGGATGGAAAATTGACCAAAACAAAGGAAAAGAGAGGAAGAAAAAGTATGTTATTTTTAACCACTTTTTCCTACTGGAAAGAATAATTTTACTTACGAACTTCACATAAATCTTTTCATTACATAAGAAAAAGTATTCACATAATACTTTTCATTTCAATCTGTAACAGAAGACCTTAAAACAGTTGAAAAGTTGGAGTAAGTTATTATTTTTGGTTGAATAGTGTCCAATGTTAGATTGTAACACCCAAGTTAATTTTCATTTCTTCAACAAGTTCACATAGATGACAGCAGATAATTTAAAAAGCACATGCTACCTGTGTAATATATAACACCACACAGCAAAAAACACAGATTTTTTTCTGCGTAGGATAGAATTTCACAAACCCTTGGGTTTTTCTTTGTCAAGATGCATGATCAAACATACATTTTGGGATATATAATTAAGTAAATATTTACAAAATAAATTTATGGTTAAAAATTGTAGATATTTTAACATTTACTATTTGTGATTTGTTTATCTTCTTATACTTGAAGGTGTGTATCAAAGAATGATTTCCTAGTATGTTCCAATGACTCAAGACAGTGCTTCCCTCACTATTACTGAATCACAAATAGCAATAAAAAGAGTCAGCAGAAAGACCAGATCATATTATATCTTCTTTTTAGAAATGGAAGTTGCTTTATAAATAATTATGAAAGGATGACAAGTGGCAAACAGAATAAAATTTAATGTAAAGATTCTCTTTTGTAATACTTCATGTATACTTTGCATATTAAATCAGATAGGAATGACTGATGAAACAATGTTTTATTGAATAAGGCATTTCTAAAGCATATTCATCATCAGAAAAGAAAGACTAAGATAATGAAAAAATAATATAGTTTAGCTTGTATGATTTATTCCAAGCATCAAACAGTGGAAGGAAATGGGAAAATGAAAAAGAGTAACCAAATAAGCATTGAGTTAAGTACTTGAAACAGGGCTGAATGATGCCAAGTAGTACAGTAAAAATATAAGTAAGCATATGCAGTTAAGCTACCCTTATAGCTTATGTTAACTTAATATGCCAAAATAAAGGGTAATAAATGGTTTATGTAAGCCAGGAAAACTCCTCTGGTTTCAAATTTTATTACTAAGTTTTACATTAGAACCAAATTTGGATTCGCATTAGGACATGATAAGCCCTGATTATGCTCTTTAACATGAAATTGCACCTTCTGGGTTTCAAGATGTCACAAAGAAACATACAAATGAGATTAGCAAAAAGGCCTGGATGGAACTATAATAGAACCTACATTCAGACACATGACAGTAGCTTTAAGGAGGATTTTTGGCAAAGCCTATATAGAGAGGCCAATGTTCTTGAGGCATAACTGGATACCTTTTGCAATTATCAAAAAATTGTTAAAAGATCAAACAATTCCAAGTTTTAATAAGGATGTCAGAAACAGGGTCTTTGCAGATAAAGTGTGAATTGAATACAAACATACACACACACATGTGCATGTTGGTATAAGGGATATTAAACAGCATATTTGGGAAACGGCATGTACATAATTCAACTGGCCTAAAAAACTTATATCATTGTTAAAGGTTTTATAACCTTTTATACATGCATTCATTATACAATGTACACAATGCTATACAATGTATACAATGTTTGAGATAGGGTTTTAAAATACCTTTTTACCATGATATTTTAATTTCTAATTAAATTACATGTTTTTTGTATGTTGTGATAATTCTGTAACACAGGTACAGTTTTCTTACTTAACCCTCTGTGGCTGCTAAACATTCCAAGTAGAAAATATAATTGACTTAACTTTCTCCTAATTTTTAACATTTAGAGGCCATTTAACCAATAATCTATAAAAAAACAAAATACACTTAACTGTGCACCTAACACAGATGAAAAATCTCTTATAAAATCCATTATGTCCTTTTCATAGAGACAAAAAGCAAAATGGTGGTTAGCAGGTGATGTGGGGAGCAGGGAGTGAGGAGTTTTTAATGGGTATAGAGTTTTAGTCTTGCAAGTGAAAAAAGTTCTAAAACTTGGTTGCACAACAATGTGAATGCACTTACCACCACTTGAACTGTACACTTAAAAATGCTTATGATGGTAAATTTTATACCATGGATATTGACCACGATTTTAGAAAAGAACAGAAATAAGATTATATCAATACTTATAAAAATATCATTGGTAAAAATAAAACTGTTATAATGAAAAAGTCCTAAAAATTCAAATTAATTAGCATATTGGTTTTTTAAAGTACATTTTTAAAAATTGCAATCTTAATAAAAAGTGGGCAAAAGACATGAATAGTCAGTTCTCAAAAGAAGATAGTTACATGGCCAACAAACATGAAACAAGGTTCAACATGACTGATCATTACAGAATGAGAATCAAAACCACAATGAGATACCATCTCATGCCAGTCAGATGGCAATTACTAAAAATTCAAGAAACAACATATTGTCTTTTCAAAATAATTAGCATATCGTTTTTTTAAAAGATACAAACAATGCTCCAATTCTAGAAAAATCTATACAAATAAGTAATCAAAGTAAGGGGAATAAAAGAGCTCCAGACATCAAAAGTGGCAAAAACTGTTGGTAATATCTTCTCTGAAGGAGGCAGTTACTAGAAGAAAGACAATCAAACAAAACCCAAGTCATGTTAATACCTAGAAGGACTATTACCTAAATATGGACATATTCCCATTTTTCCAAGAGAGCTGAGATCAAGTTAGCAACATGGTTATTTTTAGGTAACAAAAGAAAACTAATTCATCTTTTGACACCAGTAACAGGAAGGCTGTTGAGCCCACTCTTTTGGAAATTATGAAAAAATTCAGCATCTCTTTATTAGTCAACAAGGGAAAAAGTTTAAAACCCTGCACTTATGCCTGAATCCACCATGAAAGGTCTAGTAAAAAAATTTAATTTAAAAATCAAGATGGCATCACTCCTTCTAACAAATGTTGATTAAATCTTCATTTTATAAATTATATAAAAATGATTTTTAAAAAAGAAATAGAGAAATTGCTTGAAAAGCTGTTCAAATAACAAATCATTGATTTTGTAGAGTAGAAAGGAAGACATCAAACAAAATATAATAGTTTATTTGGAATCATCTTTATTTATTTGGGCAAAAAAAATTTTTTTTTAAAGAAGACTGCTTTTATGTGCAGAAGCTAGCGGTTCAGTTCCCAAGAGAAAAATATTTTAAATATTAAAACCATAGCTCACAATGCATCATTCTGCTTCTATTCACTTTCTCCCACTATGCGAAAAATTTATGCAGAAGCTTGTCCTTCACAGATGTTAATTATCAGAATAATGTGAGCTACATTGTTCCCACTCTCTTTTACACAGCAAATCCCAGCAGGATGTAAAAAATATAATAGATGTGCTACAAGTTGTTTAGAATTTATAAATGCCACTAACAAAAGCTAATCATGAAAACCATTTTAAACCAAATATAGCAAGAATTTTATTTAATATCATTTAATTATTAAAAATACAATTTAGAAATAACCAGTCCACATAGATTGGAATACTGATAAGGTATATTTAGAGTTCAAGAAAAATGATTGATTAAAACTTTCTTTTCTTAAAAAAACAAACAGTACCATTACGAAGTGGGCAAAAGACATGAACAAACACTTGTCAAAAGATGACATTTATGCGACCAACAAACATGGAAAAAAGTTCAACATCATCATCATCATGATCATTAGAGAAATGCAAATCAAAACCACAATGAGATGCCATCTAATGCCAGTCAGAATGGTGATTATTAAAATATCAAGAAACAACAGATTCTGGTGAGGCTATGGAAAAATAAGAATGCTTTTACACTGTTTGTGAAAGTGTAAATTAGTTCAACCATTGTAGAAGACAGTGTGGTGAGTTTTCGAAGACCTAGAGCCTTTGAGAAATGACATTCATTTGACCCAGCAATCCCATTACTGGATATATGCCTAAAGGAATATCAATAATTCTATTATAAAGATACATGCATGTATATGTTCACTGCAGCACTATTCACAACAGCAAAGACATGGAATCAACCCAAGTGCCCATCAATGATAAACTGGATAAAGAAAATGTGGTACATGTATACCATGGAATACTTTGCAACCATAAAAAGGAACAAGATCATGTCCTTTGCAGGAACATGGACGAAGCTGGAAGCCATTATCCTTGGCAAACTGACTCAGGAACAGAAAACCTAAACACCGCACATTCTCACTTGCAAGTTGGAGGTGAACAATGAGAAAACATAAACACAGGGAGGGAAACAATACACATTGGGGCCTGCTGGGGAGCGGAGGTGTGAGGGGAGGGAGAGCATCAGGGTAAATAGCTGATGCTTGCTGGGCTTAATACTTAGGTGATGGGTTGATAGGGGCAGCAAACCACCATGGCACACGTGTACTATGTAACAAACCTGCACATCCTGCATATGTATCCCAGAACTTACACAAGGAAGTTTAATCAAAGAAACAAAACAAATTTATCAAGTTTCTCTAATGCCTAGGAATATTACAGCATTCTTATGATTTCACCCTATTCAAAATCTTAAGCACTACCAGGGCAAGAATGTTGATGCTGTATGTACAGCATCTAATCAGTGCCTGGCTTATCATAAATGCTCAGTAAGTACTTGTCGAATGAAATATTTAATAAAACAATGGAAAGCAATAAATATAAATTGAACATCATTAACTTTTAATCACAAAGATCTATCTTAGAATGAATAAGTGGTTGTGTATGCACTGGTTTTGAAGGCAGTTTCAGGACCTTTCAGCTCTGCTTGTCTCCCTCTTACCCTCTAAACCCTACCTGCCTGCTTCTGTGCTCCAAATGCTATCATGAAAGTGGCACTCTTCTAGGTTCAAAGGATGAACAGTATTTACATTAGAAAAATAACAGTAATCTATGGGATGTGCACAGAAGAGGTGGGTTTTAATAGCAAGCAGAATAGGACAAAATGAAGCAGATTAAAAATAGAAGACATTATTGGAACTAATGGCAGTGACAGAGATGCTCAACGCATGTTTCTTGAACAAATGAGTAAATTCATGACCAAATAAAGGAGAGCTGAGAATGTGTGTGTTGAAAGTACGAAGAGTAAGAAGATACCAACAGCAGCTAGAAGGAAGTCTCAGGATGTCTCAGTCCTCTCTCCCCAACTTCATCTCCTTCAGCTGATCCCTCCACCAAAGCCACCCAAATAACTAAATGTTTGATAAGTAAACATCATTTTAATGTAAGACCTCTACCCACCACCATGCCTGCGAGATCATCAACTAGATCATCAGCCTTTAATCCTCACTGTCTGAAAACATTTGGAGCTATTGCTGGGTGGTAGAGAGAGCCACAAACAAAATGTCTTTCTTATCTCAGCTTTTTGTCTGGAACAGGCATCATACTGAGCTCCAGAGAAACATCATTGTGTCCCTGGAGAGAGGGGGATGAGAATGGGTGCCATTATAGAGGATGACCAAGGATGGCTGCTTTGATATATCAGAGCACAGCCCTGAAGTGGGGAAGTTGGCCAAGAGTTGGAGAAACTCATTCCTGATGAAGGCCAGGGGGAGATCTGGGCTTTTTGTTTTCTTGGAAAATCAAGGAAGCCAGTATGGCTGGAGCCATGTGGGTGAATGGGTAGGAGGAGGCTAGGGTCACAGGAAGTGAGAGCCATGACAGAATTAAGGGCTTCCAACCTGCCAGTGACTCCACCTGATTCCAGTCTGGCCACCTGATCGAGTTCAACCATTCTCCAGAGCCCAGGGCCCCAAGAAGTGCAAGATCTCAATCCCCGATCCCCGCACTGCTCAAGTGGGTACACTAGAGCTTGGTCACCTCTCTTCACTTTATGCTTAAGTCCATCAAAAGTAATCCAGTCAAACAGGTAAATGTATCAGTGTTGCTATACAGTGAGGAATGGGGCAAGAGGGTGGGAGAAGAGAAAAAAATATCCACCTAATATTAAATCCCTCAGCTCTGAACCATGATAGCATTCCGAGAGTGGACCTTGTCCTTCCTCCTGTTTACCGCAGCCACAGAGACACTAGCCCTTCTTGCTGTTAACTTTCTATACCACACTGAGTTTGTGTTAAGGTCCCATTTGAATAAATAAGAATGAAAAGGCAGTGAAAGTAAAGTCCGAAGTAGGGATTCAGTGATGACAGGGTCAGGACAGCTATCCCCAAATATGCCACATTTTTTAAAATGGCAGAAGCAGGAAGTTCTCTCTCACCTTCTTCCACCTTCTCCCACCTTTCTTTCCTGAAGCCAGTCATAAGACCCTCATATGTGAGGGGTGCCCTTCCCATATCCGGAGAAAAAGAACATCCTTATCTCGGAAGACAAAGGGTCACAGAGAAGAATCTGAACGCAGAGGTCTTGCCAAGCTTCCTTTGTCCTCTGCTATTTCTCTACAACTTTTCATCAAACCTGCTAGAAAGAACACTCAGGAGTAACCACTTCCTTGGGTCTCATTTCCTTTTGAAGCTTCCCGTGTCTTATAAAACTTACATTAGATAAATTTGTATGTTTTTTTTCTTCTTGCTAATTTGTCTTTTGTCACATGAGCCTTAGCCATGAATGAGAAAAAGTAAGTTTTCTCCCTTACAGTGACAATGGTAGCTTTCTATCAGAATCTGGACTCGATCATGTGTTCTTTCAAAGATACGCTAAACGCATATATTTAAATATCCTTTAAATATTCCATTACTCTTTCAGTACAAAATTTAGTATGTTTTCACTGATCTGCTGTAAAACTCTTATCAGATTTACATTAAGATACAGATGCTCCTGTAGTCTCAGCTACTCGGGAGGCTGAAGTGGGAGGATCACTTGAGCGCAGGAGTTTGAATCCAACCTGGGTAACATAGTGAGACCCCATCTCTAATTTAAAAAAAAGAAAGAAATTAAACAAATGAATATGTTTATGATGTTACAATAATTTTATAAAGCAAAATAAATTTCAAAAATGAGCACATTAATTAAACAGAATTTAGATTTCTGATATAATAATTTTCACGTCTAATTTTATCTACTAATTTTGTGGCTGACTGTGAGGCATGGTTTAGATTTATCCTTTCCAAGATACAATGTTGCACTATTTTAAGTTACTTTTTACTGCTTTCTACAGTGATGTATCACTTAACGATAGTGATACAGTCTGAGAAGTGTGTCCTTGGGTGATTGTGTTTTTGTGAAAACATCAGAGTGTATTTACACAAACCTTGATGGGATAGCCTACTACATACCTAGGCTCTACGGTGTGGCCTATTGCTGCTAGGCTACAAACCTGTACAGCATGTGATTATACTGAATACTGCAGGCAATTGTACCACAATAGTAAATATTTTTGTATCTAAGCGGAGAAAAGGCAATGTATGGTGCTGACGTTACAATGGCTACGTCATTGCTGGGCCATAGTAATTTTTCAGATCCATTACAATCTTATGGTCCCACCACCAGATATGTAGTTCATCATTGACCAAAACCACATTATGCAGCTCATGACTGTACTTATGACTAATTGTGCACACGGCATAAAGGCCTATATCACCAATGATTTTCACTGCACTTGATAAACTGCCACCTTCTGGAATGTGTGATGGATGAAAGAACTCTCAGAAGACACAAATGAATAGTGCACATCTTTTATACTCAGCTTTATGTCTTTTCATTTAATTCCATTAATTTCTCAGAGACATCATATTACATAACTGCCAAAGCAGAAACTTTTCTATATTTGTATCCCAAAAAAGTTCCTGAGCTGTGAATCCATCTGAATGTGCCTTCCTGGCAGGCCAGGCCTTGCCTGCATTTGAGGCTTGCTGTTGGGTCCCCTCTCTAAAGGCAATCTGGATATGACATTTCTGTATCCAGAGGTATCTGCTTACATGTGTCTCATCATTTCTTATTTGTTTTTCTAAATCTGCTCACTAGTAATGATTTTTCTTTCAAAGGAAGAGAGAAAAGGGACATAAAAAATGGATTTGCTTGGCTATTTATGTTTTTCTTATTTTTTGAAATATGAAAAGTGCTTTTCACAAAGGAAATCTATATTTGCATAAACTCATAAAATATTTATGTTGAAATGTACAAAACACAGTCATTCATGATTCCTTAATTAGAGTTTTAGTGGAATAAAAATTTAATTAAAATATAATTTGTTAATTCATCAGTGTTGGGTTATAACTCTTACACTGATTTTCAGTACTAGGTCCTGAAAGTGCACCATTTATTTGATTATTTTCATTGCATTCTCTTCAACACTTTATTCTTTTTGATATCACTGAATTTTAAAGAGGGAAATGCATTAAGTTAGGACTTTTATTTTTAAAAATAATTTAGAGAATATTGGCAAATGGCCTACACATTAATGTCACTTTATTTAAAAAATTTCCTCTGACCACCCCACGAAAGGGCACTATATCCTCTCACAACTCTCTCTTTCACCCTGCTTTATGTTTCTTCATACTATTACCATTTATCTGTGTCTATATTTATTTGGTTGGTTGTTTAGTTTTCCCTACTATAGTGGAAGCTCCATGAGCACAGAGAATTTGCTGTTTCATTCACTGCTATATTTTCAGAGTAGAGCAGGGTCCAGCACCCAGTAGGTACTCAGGTAATGTCTAGCAAATGAATAATGCTTCTTACAAGTTATACGAGCACGAATTGGACAGCACATATTTAAAGACAACACACAGATAAGAATGCAATTTAAATATGATCACATCACTGGAGTTTAAATAAACATACACTTTTCTTTAGCAAAGCATATGGAATAGCCAAGCAAATCAATTTTTTACGTCCCTTTTCTCTCTTCCTTTGAAAGAAAAATCATTACTAGTGAGCAGATTTAGAAAAACAAATAAGAAATGATGAGACACATGTGAGCAGATACCTCTGGATACAGAAATGTCATATCCAGATTGCCTTTAGAGAGGGGACACGAAAGCAATACTCAGTGAGTTGATATGATACAGGTTTTAAAAGTACTGCAAACTACATTCTATAAGAAAACAACAACAACAACAAAATAAATAGAGCTATCAAAAGATCTATGGGGCCTGTAAAGAAAACCTAAAAGTCACAGATAACCACCCTCATTCTTGGTTTTCAAGTAGATGAAAATTCAAATTTCTACTGTGTTCAACAAACAAAAATATGTGAAAAGTATAAAACTGTATTTTAACGAATCATTTTAAACATCAGCCTTAAAGTATTTACTCATGTTGTATCAGGGGCTAAGATAGGTCAAAGTCAAATAATCCTGCTCCAGCCTTCTGCAGTCCACCATCTTGAGGGGAGACGTGAAAACGCTATCTTACTTAGCGATGAGAGCAGTAATAGCATATGTTGGTTTCCCAGAGAGGGGCATTCAATCCAGCCTGGGAAAGTCAGGAAAGACTTTCAGGAGACTGTAAGAGCTGAGCCAGGTGTAAGCAGATGAGCAGTTAGAGGCTGAGCAGAGGAGATGGATGAGGAGGAAATGGAGGCATTCAAGAGAGGCCAGCATGGTGCAGGTTCAGAGATGAGAAGGGAGACAGCATGTTTGGTCATCTACATGCACAGAGATGTCTGATATATAAAGTAGAAGGTGGCAAATTATGAGAAAAAACAAAGCGATTGTTTAAGAAGCCAAATCATGATGCGTTACACGATGCTTTTCTGCAATACTAGTATATTCCATAGAGGATTATTCATTTGGTTGTGGAGCTCATTATTTGTATAAATTGATCTAGATTCTAATATTATTGGCCAGACAAAATATTACTGGTAATATTGCTACTAACCAATACATTTTATTTTCACTTTCTTCCAGTTCTCTAATAGCACAGTCATAGTCACCATAGTCCATATTTCTTTCTCATGAAATGAACCTCTGCTAAATTGCTGCTCGAGATTTGAAGCTAGTCCCAATTGTTGGTTTATTAAATGTAATAAGTTATAATAATGCAATGTTGAAATTATAACCCACACCAACAGAAAAAGCTAGAGATTCCCAAATAGAATTATAAAAACCTTAACTTTTGTATTTTTTGACTTGTGGTTTTAATTTTACCAATCTAATATACTAGCACTTCTCATAATGCATTTAAAATATATAAATAAAAATTTATGTAAATGAATAATCTTTTTGTACATATGTAAATTAATCATTACCCAAGCAACTCAAGAATAAAAATTAATAATAAATCTACATTCTTTCTGTGAAGATGATTTCTAAACATTAAATTATCTCCAATCCAATGCTATACTTTGTTGACTTTTAGAAAGTATTTAATGATGTTTAGTAAAATGTTATACCACTTACTGCAAATGGAAAGCATTTGAAAGATGTTTTCCAATGCAAGGATTAAGACTTCTCAAGAGATTCATATTAATAGATGCAAATATTGAGAAGATAAAGATATCCTTAGGATAACCCCATCCACCTTAATTTTACAATATGAAAAGTGAAATCTTTACTCCAGTATTGAAGTAGAAACAAAATGTCTACACGTTTGCATATACATGTAAATACACACATACATATACACATACCTTTTTATGTTTTTATGTTTTTCCTTGTGATTTTTCCAAACCCAAATTTTGCTATGTTCAATAGAGTTTTAATTTGTATGTTTTTGACTACACACAAACATACACAATCATGCCATACATATTAGCTGATTATATTTGCTTATATAAAGGGACTTCCATGAGATATACAAAACGTATTTTATTCCACTGATTATTTTTTACTTAAGAAAGTATTAGAATTGGCCTAACATTGAGGAAGGATTACATCTCAAGGTGGCACTTTTCTTTGCATCTAAGAGAAGATACTAAGCTAATTGAGAAAACAATTTTATAGAATTAATAGACCTCTGGTCAATATGGCCATAAAAGTTAAAATACTGGATGAAAAGTTTAAAAAAAAAAAAACATAACCATTCAAAAGTAAGACAGGCAAGTACTAAGACCCCAGAAATGTAAGGGAAACTCAAATTTAGAGTGGCCCAGTGAGGAAACTTGAAGGCTGATTCACATAAAAAGTGGTTCAGAATGTGTGTCCTGTAGAGGCGAATCTGAAAGGACACCACAGGGCTGCCTTCAGAAACCAGGACATGAGGGACTCCCACAGAAGGCAGATTCCAATTCACACCACAGGAACTCAAGATAATAGATGAGTGTGAAGAAGAACCTACATGAGTGTACAAAAAAAAATACAATCTGACAAACATAGTAAGAGAAATCATAAAGTGAGAAAAAGAAATGAAAACAAGAATAGGCAGATCTTTTTAAGAAACAAATATAAATTCCAGGATTTATATTCACCGAAACTAAATTTGAAAAAATTTCAACAAATTATACAGTAGATTAAACTAGTAAATTAGGAAGTTGGAAGACAGAGTTGAGGAAATCACCTACAACACAGTGATTAAAAAATGAATGAAACACCATGAATTAAAAAGATAGAAAATAAGAGAAAGAGATGCAGAGATGTGGAAGCTGGAATGGGAAAGTCCAGCTTGTATTCAACTATGACTCCAGAAGTCTTCAGACTTAAATTAGACTGAATCCCAAGCACAATAGATCTTTAAAATTCACAAATAGATTTTACAATTTGTTTTCAAAGTGTTTATTTCAAAGTACAGGGTAGAACACTGAAATCAGTAATATCTTTTTGATACTTGGGATTGCCACAATATGTAAGCTATATAGGTATGTGGATTGATTACCTAAAGATCATTTTAAAGGTAAAATTTATTATTTCCTAACATGGCAATTAAAAAAACTGAAATACGAGAAAAATGAAAGCATCAGCAAACTACACTCACTGAAATAGATAACCATTTATGAATTGGCAAAAATTTTATAGAGCCTCTCAATTTGAAAAGTTTGTCTAAAAAATTATTTGAACCAGATCATTAAAGTAGCAAATGTTTAATGCATACTATTAAAGGATTAAGAATTATGATCTATGCAAATAGAAGCAATCTGTTTTAAGACTTGATATACACTCTTTGAAAGGACTTCCAGTTTCTTCCTTGAATAGTGATCTATTCCAATTCAGAGCTTCTTAAGACCAGAACTCATATTATGCCAGTTACAGAGCCCAGCACCAGGTCTTACCCATTATAAGGACTCAATTCCTTTATGAGTAGACAAGTCACTGTAGCCTAAGTGTTAATGAGATCATATTACTTCTCTGCAAAAGAATATAGCCCATTAATGCACAAACACCAATTGGACCCAATGTTTTTAAATACGAATCTCTGGCACAGTGTCTCCCAACATACCACAAAATTATCTATGAAGATATAGAAAAAGATGAAAACTCAACATGCAATGGAAAATCAGCATAATAACAAATGTGCAGGCAGAAATGAAAAGGAATTTCTACAGAAAATGAGATCAATAGAATTGAGTTGGAAAACCACAATTCATAGTCAACTTATGTTTTGCAACCAGAGGCACTAATCCAAAGGTAGGTAGGTAGCTTTTTCATCTCTCCTACGCTTTCTGATCCCCCTTTCTGGCCCTGTCAGAAACAAAAGGTCTGGATTCAAAGGTGATGGTCGGGGTGGTGGGGGCAGTGTGTGTGCAAAGGGTGACTAGGCCACTGGCTTGCTACCTTGAAGTAGCTGTCTTTCAAGACAGAGCACTATCCACTTCCATTCACCCTTCCTACATCCACTCATAGTCAACTTAGGAAACAACAGAACAGGAAGTAGGGACAGAAGCTTCTGGTACCACATTGCATTCTGTCCTAGAAAGTTGTGTGTCCCACAAGCAAAATGCTATAGGTAAAGGCAGAGTAAGACAGAGCTGGGTACCTGTGCATTTTAGGGATTATAGGTGTCTGTGTCCTCATCTATCTCAGTGTCAGAAGTTACAAAGACCCCTTTTAGGTCAACAGAACAGGACCAGATGAAACGCTCAGGCTAGACACTGGGCATTGGCCAGGTGCAGGGCAGTCTACCTCCACACAGCTAAAACCCGAACTAGGGACAGTAATGGATAGATCAGTCCCAACAAAATAGGAAACATAAGAAAGCTCTGCCAGAAGTTAAAACAGATGAAGAGATAAAAATATTAAGGGAAATAATGATAGAAATGATAGAATATAAATGCATAATCTATGTATAATATTTGTTCTAAGAAAGAAAATAGACAAATTATGACATAGTAACAATAAGTAATATTACAAAAGAAAACTTTCCTCAGTAGAGAAAAAGTTTCAGGTAAGTGGACAATAAGCTTACTGTGGTAAAGGAAGAATACACAAAAGGAAAAGAAAAATACATGGAAGCAACTCTTAATTACACAAAAATAGTGCAATTACCCAGGCTGTCAAACAAGACAAACAAGAATAGACTGACATTAAAGGAATAAAATCAGGCTAGTCGTAATTTTTTAGCAATCATATGTTATTAATAGAATATAAAGATGTTATCTTCTAAAGAGATATGAAAGGGAACAATCGGAATTTAAGAATGTTAATTTTATTCTTTTGAATTCATTAATTCATTCTTAATATGTTTCATTAATTTCATTTCTTCAAATGAAACATTAAATTGTGTTTCATGTATAGGAAAGTTGAGATTTTATATTTTCAAGATATTCAAGAATTCAGAAATATTCAAACCATATACTTGTTTTTTTAAAGTACTTAAAATATGCATGAACATAGAGAGCTCAATCTAAATAAGAACTCAAAATTTGAGAATTTATAGATAGAGAAAGGTTGATGGGTTTTCCTTTATTCAGACTGGAACCAGATATTGGAAATTCTGTAGGATTATTTGTTGTAAAGAAAGTGTCTTAGAGTAGGGGCAGAGGCTGGCTTTAAAATGATTTTGTCGACTATGTCCATTTCTATACTTTTCCCAATAGCAAGAAATGTGCTTCATACACAATGAACTTTGTGAAAATAGTAGTTACTATTGTCTTCAAAAACATGCTAATGACATGCCAGAATGGCAAGCCTGCTTACGCAGTTGGGCATCATGCCACGAATATTATTATAGGAAAAGCCCTGTGTGTACATCACTGCTAACATAGAACTTTGCATAGAAATGTGTTTGGGTCTCTCCTTTCCAAAGGTCTTAGTAATGATCACTGGAAACTTAAAACTGCACATTAAAAGATGATTGTCTTTTTCATTGTCATTAAACTGGAGAAAACTATTAGAATTCCTGTGGCAGTATGTCCACTACCAATCTCCTCTCTTAATTAGGACCATGAATGTCCCTTTGAGTTCCTTAAAAATTGTCATGTGAAACAGTTTCAACAAAATAGAAAACATACATATAGAAAAAAGACTGAACAAAAACATCAATATACTAAAAGTTGTTATCTGAGGATGACATTTTGACTACTCAAATAAAAACATCAAACAAAGAATGATTTTGTTTGTTTGTTTACAAGCATACTGCCAATCTGATTCCATCTGTCATCTGTCAAAGAACTTTTGATCTCAATAGTGCTTCAGCAAAGAGAAGAGACATGTGATGAATGATCACACTGGAGGGAACCATTCATTAAATACTAATTCTAACAGAACTGGAGATTCACCTTGGGCAGATATAGGAAATTCATCAAAGATCAATTTGTGTCTCCAAAGAGAACATTCTGACAAGCAGCGACACACATTTTTTGTTTAAAAATTAGAGTACTGATACCTCGACAATGGCACACTTACCACTGAGAGGGTGGCAGTGATATATTTCTTCATGGTATGCTAAGTGACAATACGGCTGGCAGCTTAGCTCTGGCACCCTTACCACTACCAAGACCTCTTCTACTTTTCAACCGTGGTGGTCATCTGACTTAAAAAGCAGGAGTCATTTGTTTTTCTTCTACTTGTCAGTCTACTGAGATCTGAAACTTACAACATTTCTTGTTTCCCCTTGGGTCCCTGGTAATGTGAATTGTCTTTAGCCAATGCCAAACAAATCACTGTCACAGAGCAGCAGTCGACCTTTCTTTTCAATCTATGCACTTTCCAGGAGTTATAAATCAGTTGACTTTCAAGCTCGATGAGATGGCATATGCCCTAGTTTGAAGAACAGATGGAGGCTTGGGGGAAAATTGTTTCTGCAGGCTTGCTACAAGCAGCTCTGCTCCATAAAAGTGAACCATTTGCACTAATTTCTCACATAAATTATATAGGCAGCAGGGAGCACCAGCCCATTCAGCAGAAAATCTTTCATCTGGTTTTCGGAGGTCAACTAACCAATTTAAATAAAAGTTATTTCTGATACATGGCTATATTTTCATGCTATACACTTTTAAGATGTAGCAATTTATATCAAATAAAAGAATGGCATTAATTGTGTATGCAGTCCCCTCTTCACCAGAAAAAAAACCAGAATAGTACACTCATTGCCAGAGGATTATTTTTTTTCAAGACTTCTGGAATAAGCTGTGTCTATTAATTAATCACAAAGGAAATAATTGTGGAAACGTGGCAGATCTCTTGTACAAAAATCAGGTAAATTGTCACTTCTTTTGTAAAATTTGCCTTGCAAATTCTAGTAAGTCCTGTTCTCCAAACTCAAGCTTTGGCAGTTATCAAAAGAAATAGAAGCCCAGGACAATTCTAAGAGAACATTCATTCTTCTTGATGTGAAACGAATTATTGAGCTTAAATAAATTTGCCTGCAAGATTTCAAAGGTCAATATCAGTTTTACCTTGGGGGCAACAGATATAGCATTAATTTTTTAAATCCTTAAGAAATTGAAACGTTAAGAAATTGAAGGTACTGAGGGACTAAATTATAACTCAAAATTACAGAATCTTGTTAATATACTGATAGCGAATGGATTGTGTATCACATCACAGTGTGATTTACTTTAAAATGCAATAATATTTACAGATAATGAGCTATCCTGATTGGGGGCTGATTTTAATTGTAAGAAAATGTGTGCATACTTTTATAATAATTATATGCAATAACTGTTTTTCCTACTAGGAAATTATCAGTTATGTCAATGAAAACAGTCACATTGACAGAGCTTTTTCTAGTTCATGAATGCCAATGCTGCTGAGAAATAAAAAGAACTAGAAAAAAAGGAGAAAATGCCAGAGAAGAAATACTGAATGGAATTGTCAGTCAACACATAATTAAAGGTGTTGTCTGAGACACCATCAGTGAAAATTATAGAGACTGATTTATGCATGTAATTAATTTATTCACAGCATTTCCTTTACTTGGGTGTTCAAGTGGGACATATATTTTCAGTCCTTTAAAAGGCAAGCGAACTTTTCATTTTGAAAGAAAACTTTAGGGATGAGTAGTCATTGGAAAACATTTGTGTATAATCTAAAGAGCATTCCTGTGGTAAAAGTTCAACCCCCTCAAGACCACTGTGTATCATTCTGGAACCTGAAGTGCTGTGGATTCAAATTCGATGTGCTGCTGCTAGTATTTCCATTTTGCTACCAGAAGAATTGATCCCTTTGCCGAATTTCTACCCAATACTTGTTCTTTGAAGTATTCCACGAACATCTCAAAATAGTTATTTTAATAATTATGAAACAAAATTCATGTGAATGCTCATAATTTAAAAGGGCCATGGGAACCACCTGGTATATTATTGTCACTTACAGATAAGGAAAATGAGATCCACGGAGCAAGAGAAATAAAACTTAAAAATAATCAGCTCCTGTATGCTTTACTTTCATTCAACAAATATCTCTGGGTGCCTGCCCTGCAACAGCATTGTTCTAGGTACCAGGAAAGTGAGTGAACAAACCAGAAAAACAGACAAAGATCTCTGCCTTATAGGATTTCAGGATATGCCTATTTTTTCTAATATTGTTACTGGCTCCATTTTGGGTCCCTATGGTATTCATTTCTCTCATCTCTTATTTATGCTGACTTCATGTATTTTACAGTTTTTTTTAAAGACAATTTAAATCCATTTTGAATTTATTCAAAAATGGGGTATAAATATATAAATGACACATTATGTCAACATTTATTTGTAAAGAGTATTAAATGTTTATAGTTACCTGATTAATATTAAGAAGTCATTTTTTAACACAAAACAAAGTCTGCAGATCTAAGTTTTAATCAATAGGGACACTTAATACATAAGCCTAAGGGAAAATTTGCGTCCATGGTGAAATTTTATGTATTGCTAATAGGCCAGTGAGGAAGATGCATTTTGGGCAGTGAGTAGAAGCTGCCTAAGTACATTCTCACATACACCTGCTCATGTGTATCAGTTCTGGCTTTATTGATTTCATTTCAATACAGGTGGCTATGGAATATCATTTATATGTCAAAGAAGGAAAAACAAGATGCAGAAAGGCCTCTGGCAACTCTGCTACTCTGGACAAGGACCACTATGACATTGCCAGGTGTGGAATGATTAGGTGCTGTGTGCATGGCAGGGGGCACGAGGGGCAATTTTGGACAAAGTACAAGTCCATTTTGAGTTTCTCCCTTTCAAATTTGAGAGGTTTGTGATTTGGTTGCATTTATGAAAGGATTGGTATTATATCTTGATTTTCCTAGAGGGTTATAGGGTTATCTATTTCCTATTCAAAGATCTCTGATACCTGGGACATTCTTATGCCCAGTTATTAGAAATTTAGTGGAAAACAAGAATGTCTTAGAGCGCATCATACTCTGTCACATAGCACATTATCCTGGAGAAAGATGGCGTGCATCAATCTCTACTACATCAAATGCCTATAAAGGGAAAGATTTTAGAGACATCTTTGTGTAGCTGTAGCTGTTTCCATCTTCAAAATAAATGAATGGTTTATAATACCATATAGTGATTTTTAAAAATTGACAGTGTCTCAGGTATTTATCTTCATTGCTTTCTCTCGAGGTCTCTATTGAAGTGACCATTTCTAAACACTTGTTTGCTTCTCTTCGACCTTTATTTACACAGCAGAGGTGGAGGCAATATGCTGTGTATTTTGCCAGTTCATTTAGCATTTCTTCACTCTCCAGATGCCCATTTGGAAAACCTTTACAAAGAGCCCTGTCCCCACCCTGATCACCATCCTCAGAAGTGTGTGATTCATATTACAGCAGGACGGAAAATTAAAAGATGGCAATTTAAGATGAGAAAACTCAAACACAATTTTTAAAATCCCATCGTTCATCTGATTATCTGCTTTGTAATTTATCCAGACGGCTTACCTCTTTTCTCGTTTGTTGCCTATGATGTGGGTATTGAAGACAGTCACAGAATCAACAGCCGTGTTTCCCAAATGTTAAGAGGAGTCAAGAAAAATGTAGCAGAAGAAACAGATTAACATTTTTTTTGTTTATGTAATCCTTATTTTTTTATCGTTACAACCATTGATAATCAAGAATTCTTTAACTACATTTACAAAATGCAAATTTAAAAATAAAAATAAAAACGATTCCTGGGCTTGCCTAGTAGATTTCGTATTTGAAATGAGATCTATTCATCTTCCATAGCTCATGAACTTGCCATTGATAAATATATAGAAATTTTCACTACAAACATTTTGCAAAACTTTTCTCATATTTACCAAGGAATTTATGATACGCATAGAAAACCATGACAAAAAATGAAGAGATGAGTCCCATTTTTCACTTTAATAATAATAATTCTAACATAGTGATAGCCTTCTCTCTGGGTAGCAGATTCAGGCATTTATTTTTGACTGCAACTATCTCAGTCTGGTGCTGCACGGTCTAATATGGTAACCATGTGGCTATTTAAATTAAAATTAATTAAAACTAAATAAAATTAAAAATTTGGTTCCTCAGTCTCAGTAGGCACATTTCAAGTGCTTAATCACCACATATGGCCAGTTGTACTATATCAGACAGTGCAGATGTAAAACATTTCCACCACTGCAGAAAGCTGGATCAGACACTGCTGCAGTCTTCAGAGATGCCACAAGAAATAGACTAAACTGGTGAGACGATGACATGCAGCCTGCCACATTGTTTTATCATCTGGAACAAATGACCACTTTCATGTGCATGAAACTGGCACTGAGAGCAGGATGTGGACTGAGAAACCTACGCATGCAAAGATATCTGTCTGTCTCTAACTCTTACTTCTATTTCCTGATGTTACCACAGAGTGCCTTTGATATTTCAGGAACATATGATGGCTCCTAATATGGTAAAGATTGGGTCAGCTAATCCAGAACAAGCAGAAGAAGAATCTGGGGACCTGCAGAGTGATCCCTAGACCAGCACCTTCACAGACTGAGAGGCTGGGGCATCCTGTGTGTAAGTTCAGAGCAGGGCCTCCTAAGTCCTTCAGAGTCACAGGCTCTCTCAAAACACGGATAAAAGAAACCGACCCCGTATCCTTTGTAGGGACACGGATGAATCTAGAAACCATCATTCTCAGCAAACTGACACAGGAACAGAAAATCAAACACTGCATGTTCTCACTCATAGACGGGTGTTGAACAATGAGAATACATGGACACAGGGAGGGGAGCATCACACACTGGGGTCTGTAGGGGGATGGCTAGGAGAGGTTCACAGGGGGTGGGGAGGGTGGGGAGAGAGGACATGGGGAGAAAAGTCAGATATAGGTGACGGGGGATGGAAGCAGCAAACCACCTTGCCATGTATGCACCTATGCAACAATCCTGCATGATCTACACATGTACCCCAGAACCTAAAGTACAATTTAAAAAAAAAAAGAAAAAAGAAAAAGAAACAAACCTGCTTATCACTTAGTTATGCGCATCATTTCAGGTGCTCACGACTCCACTTGGAGTCCCTAGGGTGTCTGAGGAGAGTTGAGGGAGGGCCAGTATCCTCTGAGGGTAGCATTGCTCCTCAGGAGCCCTCAATGAGGGATGAGCTACAACATTGAGACGAGAGGTTTGCGTGACCAGAAACCTGTATGCTGTGCCCACACACACAGAAGAGTGCAGGATCTTGTCCTTCTGCTTTTTGCTTTTTGTAGGGGACAGATGGCCCTACTTCCTTCAACACTCAAGACTCCTACCTTCGGAATGGCATCCTAAAATGAGTCCCTACTCCCATTTAGCACCAGACTGTCCTCTCATCAAATGCACCAAGAAATAAACATGAAACGATTGGTAGATGGTTCACAAGCCTATGTTCAATAATCTTACTGTCTTATCTTCAGTGTTATAGTAATGCAATTAAAATGCAGTAGCAACTCTCTAAAAGAAGTCCACAGCTTCCAGAATAAAGATGTTTTTCTAAACGTATGCTATTGTACTACAAGTGACAGCAAATAAATTGTTTCATCTTTTTATTACTTTTTAGTTTGCTGAATCAGTACTATAATCAATAGTAGCTTAAAAGAATTAATATATCCATAAAAAAGAAAAGCATTTTATACTCCTGCTGACTGTTGGCTTATCAAAGATAAAGAAAATTATTCATCTCATATTTTTATTAATAATTTATTTTCAAAATGAATTCTTTTCTAGTTTTTTTTACACTTCTAAAGGTCACTCATAAAATTATTTGAATCACAATAAACCTATATAAATTATTTTATTAATACAATTTATGTATAGGTTAAAATTACCTAAAACACCAAAAGCCACTCACTTTGTATAAAGAATTTATAACATATTATTTTGCTCAACAGGAATCAGGTTGTAAAGAAACGCCACTGTGTTATCTTGTAGGAGCTAGTACGTAGACAGGCAAACACAAAATCCTTGCAACCAATCAAATATAAATGAATCCAAAAATCCCAACAAAACTTTGGAAATACATAGTTATATTAAGATTAAAGTATAAAAGTTAAATATACTCGCTATACATTTTTCTCATATGTACATTTTCACATAACAAATTCACATTCTAACAGACTATCATAAAAAAGATATATGTTACTCACCTCTTCCCCATCCCCAGAAAATTTTATAACAAGGTTTCCTAATAAGAAACCTTTACCAAGTTTACCAATTCCTCTTGTAAAGTAGTTTGGAATAATTCTAAGTTCAATAACTGAATATCAGATGACTGTTCAAGAATTAAAAATGTTTGATAACAATATGCAAATATTTTAAAAGACACACTAAATATAATGCAAATAACCCTTGCAGTGTTTCCATACAGGGAGAAACATTTAATTTTAATGCACCTTTTTAAGCTATTTACTTTGATTTCTTCAATTTGTAACTTTATTTTTAATATACATGTATTTGTTACTAATTAGAAACAATTCCCAATTGGCTTTTGGCCTTTACTGCTGGACTTCCTAGTTAAATGTGTCAATTGCTTAATTTAACTGATATTTGGCCAGAACCTTTTCTTGTCCTTAACCTGATGTGATACTCATGAGTGTGCACAACTGCCTTGCTGTCTGAAGGCAGAGAAGCCCTTTCAGCTGATAAATATCACCAAAAGCAAAGTCTTTGATAACAACAATAATTAAATAGCAGAAGCCGGTTAGAGACCAGCATTTATTTATTTATTTTTTCGAATTAAATGTAAAAGCCTTGTCCGGTTAAGAGATTGGCAAGTTTTTACAAATAGCATCAGTGAGCCTTTTATAAAGGAACACAACCACATTAGAATGGAGTCATTAGGCAATACGTTTATTTTGAAGCCAATTAACCTTTTGTCAGAAAAATGTCTGTGCTGTAATGGCTTCGGCGGTGGAGGTCAGCCTCTAACAGGGCACATGTGACAAGCATCGCGCGGGCTGACACAGGCGGGGACGGAGAGGAGAGCCAGGATTGGGATCGGCCTGCTTTTGTATTCTACTCTGCATTTCCAGGGAGCAGACAATCTTGACCTATCCATTTAGGTAATTAAAGCTTCCATTCGGAAGTGTCCTGCAGGAAGGTGAAATTTGGGGGAGATGAATGGCTGTTGCTCTCCGTATCCAGCCGCCAGTTCCATCATTTGATGGACTGCCTAAAACAGGCCGGGCTGCCAGCTTCTCATAAAAATAGAGATGAATTAGGCAGCAGACAATTCTCTAAGGCAAAGCAACTCTGTCATTTTCTTCTTTGCAGGCTATAATTTAATGGTTAGTCAAGGTGGATGGCTGACACAGGGGGGCTTTCTCTAAGAGCTTACCCACCATCTTCCATTTGCTGAGAAATGACTCCAGTTTATTTACTTAGCAGCCAAGTGTGTTTGGCACTGGGAGATGTCACTTTAGCAAGTGCAGCTGGCCGGCACAGCTGTGCCCTGACTTACCTTCCAGGCGATTTTGTTTCCTTTCGAATCATGCTCAAGGGCAACTGGGAAGTCACCTCGCTCATAGAATTTTCGAAATGCTGTGGGCTTGGTTGGTCTTTCTTTAAATGCCCCTGCAACTGGAGGGCCTCTCACCTTAACGGAAAAATAAAATAAAAATAAATAAATAAAAAAAAACAAGAAAAACCATAGACATCAGGTTTTAAGACATACTAAAAAAAAAATCCAAAATAAAAAGACTTTCTGTTTTTAAAGATTTCAACTTGTATAAATATGCTGGAAGATAAAACCACATTATCTAATAAGGGACAACAGAAATCTGCTAATACAAACACCTGGGGAAGATAATTATTTTATAATCACTATTTAAAGTCTACTTTATTTCAAGCTACTTTAGAGAGCATTCCTAGAAAATGCCACTTAAAATATCGCTTTATAAGGAAGAGAAGATTGACATTATGTTTAAGAAAAACATTTTAATAATGGTGTCTTAAGTTTAGAATGTTAAAACTTTTACAATTTCAAATACTTGTTTAATATTTGCTCTGATATACTTTATGGAATACTGAAGTAATTTAAAACATTTCAATTTTTCTATATATATGTAATATAGCAGAATATGTTCTCATATGAATATTAACAATAAAACTAAAATATGATATAAAAGTAAAAATAAATTGGAGAGTGTAGAAAGAAGAAAAAGTGGCTTACTGTGTGTGTATATAGCATACATTTGGTAACATGAATTCATGAGAAAGTAACATTAGAACAGATGCGAAATTAGAAATAATGAGACACTTCCATCTCCAAAACTCAAATTGTCATTACAGAAAAAATACTTCCTATAGGGTTATTTACATTGAATACATCTTTTAAATCTGCATTATTTACATTGTACCTCATTCATTACATTACAAAATTGAAGGTAATAAGTAAACTATTTAGAAAATGAGTGTACTGTTCTGTACCTTACATATAGTCTAGACATGATTGTTTTTCCCACTTATTAAAAAAGATAAATACTAGTTATTTTATATTAGCTTAATAAATTCATGATTATTTTGCTGATACTATGGACAAAATAGCAAATAACAATATTTTAAGGTTTTTTGTTAATTTGTAATATTTTTGTTAAAAACTTCAATTTTAATGAATAAATGTATTAACATATATCTAAATAATACACAATATATAACATAAATATACTATATATATTAGATATGAAAAATACATTGTATCTAATACATACATAAAAGGATTATATTTGAAATTAAGTGTAGTATTAAGAAATACCTTATTAAAATGATTAAATGCTGAAGTGGAATTGAAGAGTGAGGTAACATACATTTATTAGCATTTAGAATTTACTCACTACATAGCACATTACTCCCAGTATATGATTATATGAGTAATTGACGCAGCATTGGGTATTACCAGTAGGAAGGAAGATTTCCTTTTACTTATTGAAGATTAGGAATTTGTTCTTGTATTAGAATTAATAGCCACCATTTTCAGTCAAATTCATTCAATTGTTAAATAACCACATATAGATGACAGCTATTTTGTTCAGCTCTTTGAGCTGGAGGTCATATAAAAAGAACAGTTATAACTACATTACTATCATGGAAATTGTAGAGCTATGATTCCTGGACTTTTGAAATTCATGGAGAAGTAAATCTTGAATCACATTTTTGGGAATTGATAAGTGACTGACAAATTTTTATGTTGCCCAAAAGTTATGTATTTTTAGAAAAAATAGATGGTAACATCTACCAACATGCATCATTTTAACACCCTCAAAAAAGTGATATAATATAATCTAAAGAAAGAAAACTTGACCAAGTTAAATGAGGATAAATGGGTGAAGAAATATTTATAGTAAATTATATGCAATAGTGCAACTGTATAGTGCATATATGTATGTGCATGTATGTGTGTATTGTTGACTACTGGTCAGCAAAAGCCTCATTTATTTTATTTTGTTTTTCTTATTTAACTTTTTGTAAGATAATCATAGATTCATTTGCAATGGTCAGAAATAACACACAGAGAACACATATAACCTGTATTTGCTTTCCCTAATGGTAATATCTTACAAACTATGGTACTATATCACAACTAGGTTATGGACATTCATACAAAAAAGACACAGAACATTTCTATCACCACACAGCTCCCTCCATTTGCCCTGGTAACAGCCACACTGCTTCTTTCCCTCAGTCTTTGTCTCCTAGAAACAACCATGTCCTCTTCATTTCTATAATTTTGTTATTTCAAGAATCATACAGCATGTAACCCTTTGGAATCAGCTTTTTTCACTCAACATGAATCTCTGTAGAATCATACAAGTTGTTGTGTGTATAGATTGAGTATCCCTAATGCAAAAATCCAAAATCTGAATAAAGCTCCAAAACCTGAAACTTTCTGAGCACTGATGGTGTTCACAGCAAATGCTTATTGGAGCATTTTGGATTTCAGAGTTTCAAATTAGAGATGCTGAATTGGTAAATATATGTAATGTAAATATTCCAATATCTGAAAAAATAAAAAAATCTGAAATACTCTGAATCCCAGGCATTTCAGATAAGGGGTACTCAACCTGTATCAATAGTTCATTGCTGTTTAATGCTGAATGGATATATCAGTTTGTGTAACAGTCCACCTTTGAAGGTCATATGGATTGTTTCCTGGTTTTGGTTATTATGAATAAAGTTGCAAAATTTTTTGTAGATGTTCTTTATCAAATTGAGTACCTCTCCCCCTCTATTCCTATTTTTCTGAGAGTGATTCATTATAATTAAATGTTCAATTTTTTTCTGCATCAATCAATATGCTCCTGTGATTTTTCTTCTGTCACTTTCTATTACAAATGTAATAGCCTTTAAAGTTATAGAGCTACTCAAATAATCTGCTTCCTATTGGACGACTTGCAGTAAAATGTATTTTCTGAGGAATTGACCCATTTTATTTAAGTTGTCAAACTTGAGTGCAGAATTGCTTGTAGTTTTTCTGAATTATCTTTCTGATGTCTGGAGGGTCTGTCATGATATCCATTATTCATTTCTGATATTTAGTAATTTGTGTCTTCTCTCTTTTCTTTGTCAGTCTTACTAGAAGTTGGCCAATTTTATCTATTTCTTCTGCATTTCCAAAACTACATTTTAACTGGATGTAGGATTTAAGTTCATGATTCTTTCCTTTAGCACTTGAAAAATATTGTGCCATTTCCCTCTAGCCTTCATGGCTTCAGATGATAAATCTGCTTTCATTCATATTGCCTTACTGCTTTCCCTTATTGATAACGTGCCATTTTTTTTTTAGTATGCCAAGATTTTTCTCTGTCTTTAATTTTGAGACGTTTAATTACAATATGCCTTTGCATGTATTTCTTTGCTTTTTTCCCTGTTTGAAGTTTGCTCGACTTTGTGAATCTGTAGGTTCATGTCTCTTGCCAAATTTAGGAAGTTTTCAGTCATTATTTCTTTGAGTACTTTTTTGGCTTGGCTTCTTTCTCCTCTCCTTGCAGACTCCAATGATATTAAGGTTAGATCTTTTGTTATGGTACCACACATCACTGAAACTTTTTTTTTTTTTTAGCCTATTTTCTCTGTCGCTCAGATTGGGAAACTTCTACTGCTTTATCTTCAAGTTTGTGGATTCTTCCTTCTGCCTCCTGCATTCTGCTGTTGAGCCCAAATATGCTTTTATTTGAGTTGTATTTTTAGTTCTAAATTTCTGTTTAGTTCTTCTTTATATCATCTATTTCTTTTATGAGACTTTCCACTCTCATTGTCTCAAATGTGTCACAATTATTCATAAAGCATTTTTGTCTTTAAAATACTTTAAAATTCTTTCCTAGACATTCCTAACACTTCTGTTGTCTCAGTGTTGACACTTGTTAATTATAGTTTTACATTCATTCTGAGATCTTCCTGATGCTTCGTGTCATTACTGATTTTCTTGTGAAACCTGGACATTTGATACATTATGAGACTCTGGATCTTGAAGCTTCTGTTTTAGCTTGCTTATTCTGACATTTCTCTGACAGAGGTTGGGGGAAGGGTGTTACCTTATTACTGCCAAGTTGGGGTAGAAGTCTCTTTACTCTACTTGGCTTCTACTGACCCCACAGGAGGGAATGCCTCATTAATAGTTGGTGGGGATGGAGATTCCAGAACCCACTAGGCCTCCACGGATACCCTCCTGGCTGGGAGGGGCAGGAATGACTCATTACTGCTCCCTGGTTGTCCACACTGACATCATGAATGGTGTGGCCTCATTACCCTGGGAAGTGGTGAAATTCTTGACTCCCTAGGCAGTCTTCTGAGTTAACTCCAATGGAAAGGAAACAATTCTTTTGTCACAAAGTGGGGTACAAGTCCAAGCCCCTAGTGAGGTCTCCACTGGCACTGCAGATGTTGGGGCCTCTTTACTATTCTAGTGAAGATGAACATTCCAATGCCTCTTCTTAAAAACCCAACTACAACCATTATTTAGATATTCTGTTTGCTTATCATCTGTTAATCATCCTTTTTGAGTTTTTCTAGAAGTCAGATAGTTATTTTTACTGTTGCTAGTAAGCCTCCTACTTATCCAGTTAGTCTAAAATTTGTTGAGATCATCCATCTTTGTCCCTTTTGTCTTGCACTTCTTTTAAAATCAATTTCTCTTTTCTTTTTGTCTCTTATACTGAATATACCCCAATCTTTTTGATTCTCAACTCAAAATTCTTAATGTTCAAACTTTTGAAGGAATGGACACATTTCTAAGAAAGCTCAGAAGGCTTTTTATAAATTGATGCAGATAACTTATACTTCTTCATTTCAATAAATTTTCATGTACCCCTACAGAAATGATTCCATGTCTGTACTTCCATGGAAAGCCTTTATTTAGAAGAGGACTTTACAACATAATCCATGGTGATATGTAATCACTTGACAGTGAGAAATTCTCTTCTTGAGTCTCTTTTATCCTCTGTCTTTATATTTCTGCTATTTACTTATTTTTAAACACTTTATACTTTTGGGATCTGCTATAGATCCATTCTAAATTAACTCTCAGCATCTCAAAAGCCAGAACTTGTAAAAGCAGCTAGAATGTTCTCAATTAACTTTCTCAGTGCATCAGTGGCACTGAGTGGCACTGAATTTTATGCAGATGCTTTGTCGCTACAGCCAAAATAATATTTTTTCTGTTCCAGATACATATGTGTATCCACCTAAGCTTTATAGAAGGACATACCGTTTTTATATTCTATACCTAATTCATTCCAAATAATCCTAAAAATCTGTACATAAAAAAAATCAAGTGACATATAATTAATTCTGGTATGGTAATAAAGATCTTATTATTGGAACTACACAGATGGTTGTTGCTTGTCTAAACAACTATTAAAACAAGTAAAACTCCTCTGAAAATCCTTAGGTAAGTTCCATACTTGTAGAAGAGAAAATATTATAAATTTTATTTCATGTTTTAAGAATTTTACCTAAATTTATTATAAATAATATAAAGCAAACCAGAGACCATAAATCAAATGAGATTTGTGGGAAAATGCAATTAAGGTTTGCCTGGATGGTAGGGGCAATCTGTAAACCAATTAGGAAGAATAGATGTTACAGCAGAATGCTTTTAATAAAATGCAGTGCACTTGGGAACCAAGATATTGAATGCAGTTTGAAATGACTGCAGATGACAGAATACTTTCTATGCCTACATTTACAGAATGTGGTGTAATGGATTTAGGACTTAGATCACAGTGTCTGTCATATGGTCATAAAACTAGTAATAATAAGGAAGAAATTTAAGACTCTTGAAAAGTCTTCATCCTACAGTTTGAAAATTTCCTTTTCACTGTTTTTATTCTTTAGCATAAACGGTAGCTGCTTAAAAAAGACTTTTATATCGAGCAGGAAATTTGCACTGTGTTATTCTAATTGGACCATTTAGCCAACCCGCTAAAACTGAAACAATAAGATGCAAAGGTATTGATCTCTTATTCTCATTAGCTTCAATCTGAAACTCTGATTCATGAAAACACTATTGTTATAAACCTGGTGGCCAAGACCTGTCCTGTCTTGAGTGCTGTCAGGACTGGATCGTTAGTCTCAGGAATGGTAAATCAGTTGCCATCTGACTAAGAAGTTCTGTAATTCAGTGTCTGCCTCGTTTGCCAACTGTAATTTGTTCAATACACCAGAAATTTCACAGGACCCAAGGTTATCAAATGACCAGAAAAATGCTTACAAAATTATTACAATAAGAAACTTGTAATAGAATATAGGTGCCTCAACAATAGCAAAAATGAGCTCATAATACCAAGTAAAATGATTATAAGAAGTTATAACAATATAACAATTTAAGAATTTAACACTATGTTATGATCATGATAGTCAGAAAAGATATGAGCCTTATTGTTAAGGATATGTATGGACACTCATTTTATTGCACTTTGGTTTATTGTGCTTCACAGATAATTGTGTTTATTTAATAAATTGAAGGTTCATGGCAACTTTGCATTGTGTAAGTGCCATTTTCCCAACAGCATGGGCTCACTTCATGTCTCTGTGCCACGTTTTGATAATCCTTTTACTATTTGAATTTTTCATCATTATTATATCTGTTATGGTGATCTGTGATCAGTAATCTTCAGTGTTACCATTGTAATTTGGGGGAAGTGCCACAAACCACACCCACATAAGGCAACAAATCTAATCGATAAATGTTTGTGTTTTGACTGCTCCACCAAGAGCCATTCCCCTCTCTCTCTCCCTTCCTCAGGCCTCCCTATTTCCTGAGACAGAACAATATTTAATTAGTAACCCTACAAATGGCTCCTAAGTGTTCAAATGAAAGGAAAAGTCACACCTCTCTGACTCTGAATCAAAAGCTAGAAATAATTAAGCTTGGTGAAGAAGGCATGTTGGAAACCAAGACAGGCTGGGAGACCTCTTGTGCCAAATAGCCAAGTTGTGAATATAAAGGAAAAGTTCTTGAAAGAAATAGAAAGTGTTACCCCAGCAAACACATGAATGATGAGAAAGTGAAACAGGCTTATTGATAATATGGAAAAGGTTTGAGTGGTCTGGATAGAAAATCAAACTAGCCACAACAGTCCCTTAAGACAAAGCCTAATCCAGAACAAGACCCTAACTGTCTTCAATTTATAAAGACAGAGAGAGGTGAGGAAGCTTCAGAAGAAAAGTGCAAAGCTAGTAGAGGTTGGTTTGTGAGATTTATGGAAAGAAGCCATCTCCATAAATTAAAGTCAAGGTGAGGCAGCAAGTGCTGATGGAGAAGCTGCAGCAAATTATCCAGAAAATCTACTTAAGATACATGATGAAAGTGGCTACAATAAACAACAGATTTTTAATGTAGAATAAACAGCCTTCTTTTGGAAGAAGATACTGGGCTGTCAAAGCTACAGAGGATAATTCAATGCTTGGCTTCGAAGTTTCAAAGGACAGGCTGACTCTCTTGTTAGGGGCTAATGCAGCTGGTGACTCTAAGTTGAAGCCAGTGGTCACTGAGCACTTGAAAAGTTCTAGAGCCCCTAAGAATGATGCAATATCTATGCTTCCTGTACTCTGTAAATGAACAACAAAGCCTGGATGACAACACATCTGTATATAGCATGGTTTATTGAATATTTTCAGCCCACTGTTGAGATCTACTGCTCAGAAAAAAGATTTCTTTCCAAATATTTCTCCTCATTGACAATGTTCCTGGTCACCCAAGAGTTCTGATGAAGATGTATGAGGAGATGAATGTTGTTTTCATCCCTGCTTACAAAACACCCATTCTGCAGCCCATGGATCAAGGAGTAATTTTGACTTTTAACTCTTTTAAGAAATACATTTTAGGCTAGGCATGGTGGCTCACACCTGTAATCCCAGCACTTTGGGAGTAGATCACCTGAGGTCAGGAGTTCAAAATCAGCCTGACCAACATGGTGAAATCCTGGCTGTACTACAAATACAAAATTAGCTGGGCTTGGTGGCACATGCCTGTAATCCCAGCTACTTGGGAGGCTGAGGCAGGAGAATCATTTGAACCCATGTGGCAGAGGTTGCAGTGAGCTGAGATTATGCCATTGCACTCAAGTTTGGGCAACAAGAGTAAAACTCCATCTCAAAAAAAAGAAATACATTTTGTAAGGCTATAGTTGCCATAGATGGTGATTCCTCTGATGTATCTGGGCAATATAAACTGAAATATTATGCAAAAGATTCAGGATTTACCATTCCGGATACCATTCAGAACCTTTCTGATTTATGGGAAAAGGTCAAGATGTCAACATTAACAGGAGAGCTGACTCCAGTCCTCAAGAATAACTTTGAGATGCTCGAGATTGCAGTGGAGTGACTGGAGATACAGCGGAAACGGCAAAGAGACTAGAATTAGAAGTGAAGGTGTGACCCAATCACTGCAACCTCACATAAACCTTTAATGAGGAGCTACTTCTTATGGATGAGCAAAGAAAGTAGTTTCTTGAGGCAGAATCTACTCCTGGTGAAGATGCTGTGAACATTATAGAAATGGTAAAAAAGGATAATGACAGCAAACACAAACTTCATTAATAAGGCATTGGCACAATTTGAGAAGACTGACTCCAATTTTGAAAGAAGTTTTACTGTGCATAAAATGGCATTAAACAGCACCACATGCTACAGAGAAATCTTTCATGAAAAGTCAGTCAATGCAGCAAATTTCATTGTTATTTTATGAAATCATCACAGCCATGGCAACTTTCAGCAACCGCCATGCTCCTCAGTCAGCAGCCATCAACCTTAGAGCAAGACCCTCTACCAGCAAAAAGACTACGATTCACTGAAGGCTCAGATGATTGTTAGCATATTTTAGCAATAATATATTTTTAATTGTTTTTAGACATAATGCTATTGTATGTTTACTAGGCTATAATATAGTATAAATATAATTTATATGCACTGGGAAACAAAAAAATGCATGTGACTCTATTGAGATATCTACTCCATTGCAGTGGTCTGAAACCGAGTCTGCGATGTCTCCAAGGTCTGCCTTTATACAGAGTCATGTGCTGCGTAACAGTGATTCAGTCAACAACAGACCTACATATACCACTGTGGTCCCAAAGATAATAATAGCATATTTTTACCATACCTTTTCTATCTTTAGGTATGTTTAAAATACACAAATACTTACCATCTTCTTACAATTACCTACAGCATTCAATACAGTAACATGCTGTACAGGTTTGTAGCCCAGGAGCACTAGGCTAGACCACATAGCCTAGGTATGTAGTAGGTAATGCCATCTAAGTGTGTGTGGGTACACTCTATGATGTTCACACAATGATGAAATTGCCTAACAATGCATGAAAGGATCCCCATGTTTAAGCAACATGTGACTGTATTTCTTTTTTTTTATTTTATTTTTTTATTTACATCCAATGCCCACTCAGATAAATATTTTGGTAAGCATACTATAGAGTCTTTAAAAATAAGGCACTACAAGCGACAATGGGTGGTAGGGAAAACTTCAAGTGCTTTGGGCCAACTATTTCCAGAAGGTTTTTCAGTCAAGGTCTAACAGAATGGCCTGAGGTCAGGAGAACATACAGTCAAGGTGAGTGGTCTGCATTTCAGTGCAGGGGTTCAAGCATGGGATGGCAAAAGCTGCAGGGAGTCAGCCCACACACACACCACCCATGGGTACCCCGAGTTCAGTAGTGACAAAGGAACGAGAAAAAGATTAAGAATGGAAGTGGGACCAGGGGGCCATTGCTTGTACTGGAGGCAGCGAAGGCCCAGAGCTTAGGTTTTCCATAGTATTTATTGGTTACAATCACTTTGATCAGTCAGCAGATGGTGGGGTGTAGGTGAGGTGACAGTGGGGAAAGGGTGGCATGATGGTGGAGCAATTTTTGGTGAACAGCAACTGGTATATCATTCTAAAGATTGCTAGTAGTGGCAGCTTTGTGAGTTTCTTTGAAAAGCAGAAGCATGTGGTTATTTACAGACTGCATTCTAGGCACAACTGGAGGGAGTGAGTCTTACAAGGAGCCTTCAAGTCTGGTTACTTTGTAATGCTACAAAAGGGGTTTTAAGTCCTTGAGCATGTTATGTACTGTAACAGAGTCAAGGTCACTCTGCACCTGGAACATGAAGGCTTAGGGGAGTTTGCCTCCCCAGAGGCCTGATGCAGTTTGCCGCTGGTATTGTTCCCAGTACTTGCAATCATTTTATGTAGGCACTCTGTAAGCCCTTCCTCCATTGCTGTTTCCCACAACAAAAAGCCTCAAATGAGGATGGCATCAAGAATAAGAACAAAACCCCTAATACCATGTTCATTCCTTTATGAACATTATTGGTATCAATTTTCAATAAAACCATACGAAAATAATTTCACAGACAAGGAAATTGAAGAAGGTAAATAACCAGCTGGAAATCACTGTGTCAGCACACAGTCAAAAAGAGACTTCAACTCCAATCTCTTTGTCTCTATAGGACATGTCCCTCAGCCACTGTCTTACATTATTACATTTAGGCAAAAATCAAAAGGAGAATTATGCAGGGCACCTGACCAATTGGATGAGGAGAGCCAGACCCAGAGATAGAATTCAGATTTCAGGAGTACAAAGTTACAAATGGTCTATTTGTTTAAACCATGTAAATAATAAGAAACTGCAGAAAGCTTGCAGGAAAATCTTATTAAATCACTTGTAATTCCACCACCTACTAATAACTTAGTGCTTTTCCTTTCAAACTTTTAAAAACCATAATACTACAAATACTATATTTTTACATTTTTTATGTCCTTTCCATTTAGAGTACTTTTTAACTTAGTTTAATATGTTTCGATATTGCTATTTCTATCAAAATTTCATGTTTAATGGCAAAGCAATATTCCACCTAGTATTTGCCATTATATTTGGAATTTAAATTATTTCCATTTTTTGTCTATTGTAATTACATTGTATAAACATTCCAGGCATATGACATGTTTTATATTATTTCCTTCAGACAAAGTCTCCAATGTGAGATAATAAGGTAAATTTAATGTATATTTTATGATTCTTGATAATATTTTCTAATTAAAAAAGGGATCCATCTTCATGTTCAATTTACATTACTACATTTAACAAAGAGGGATGAGCATTGTTCATTTTGTATAAATACAATATGCCTACATTGTGAATGCATGTTCATGTCTTTTCCTCATTAATATTAATTTGTATGAGATCTTTATATTGGAAAATATTAAGTACTGGTTGTGTTGACTGAAAATATCTTCTTATCATCTTTGTTTCCCATTTTATTTATTTAGCATTGAAAAGTTTTAAACGTTGTGTAAGAAAGTCTCTGTCTTTTCTTTATTTGCTCTTTTTGCTTCCAGCTTTTCTTTCTCTGGTTCACTCCTCTGTGTGCTGCACAATGACTATTTTAACAGACTAATTAAATCATAGCTCTCATCTGTTTAAAACCCATCAGTGATTTCCTATTGACACTACACAAAGACATTTGCAAGCTGACTGTCAGTCTCTCTGGTCATTCCGGCACAGACACTTCAAGCATTAGTCACAAAATGCTGGCAGTCTCAAACATATCCTGCTCCTCCTCGGTCTCCATGATTTTCCATTAGCCTATAATTCTCCCTCGTGCCCTCACTCTTTTCTCTTTTTCCGTTTCTCCTGAATAACCGTTAATCACCTTCAAGACTCAGCATAAAACTTTCCTAATAAACCACATCCCCACCATGAAGTGGGATTAGATCCTTCTTCACATTCAACTTGCAATGCCTATGGGATAAACAATTTGGGTGGTCACTGAACTACTGGGCCATGTGTATAGTGATTATTAGAGAGGTCTAAACTGTTGATAGTGTTTGGGTATGGCCAAGTGGTAGGTTCAATCTATGGAAATGAGCAACTTTTTCCAAAGGAGAGTATATAGTGAGAAAAAGGCTGAGACCCTAAGGCAGTACCTGGATATTTAACAATAAATGGATTCCGTAGGAGAATGGAAAGAATAGTCAGAATAGTAGCAAGAAAATGGAAAAGGATGATACCATAAAATGCAATAAATGAAAGAGGCAAATTTTGGGGTTTTGTTTTTTAATAATAAAGGGAGACCATCAAGAGGAGCACTGAAAGTATCCATCTGAAAATCTAAAAGCAGTAGTGACATGATGAGGTCGAAGCCAGACTGCAATGCACCGAAAAATGAGTGAGGAATATGAAATAGAACCTTGATTTTATAGGAGCCATTCTACCCTGTGGGATGGCAAAATCTGAGGTGCTAGCAAGGTGTGATTGCTGAAGTAAGGCACAACCAATTGTATTTGGAAATAAGAAAAAAGAAGAACATTAATGGACTGTTACACTGGAATTCATAAATTATATAACCACTTACCGAACTGAAATGGATTTTAGAATAGAAGCTATACATATAACCAATACACTTATATAAAATGGCCAGAAAAACCTGTGAACTGCAGAATACGTTGTTAAATGTTAGGAGCTCATAAATCTGAATTTGGGTATCCACAGAGTTAAGAAATTAGCTCTAAATTAGACCTTTACCTGTATCATTTATTCATTAAAAATATATTGAATACCTAATTTTCATAAGTTACTAGGTTTGTTACGAGTGGAGAAAAAAACAACTCAGATATACATTAGCTCCAAGATATACATTATTTAGGAGGAGATAAAAATACCACCTACAATCTGCACTTAAAATAAGAATACGGTGTCACAAAAAAAAAATATATATATAGAATTCTGCAAACTCAGATGATAAACCTCTTCAGTCTGAAGGCATTGTTCCTTTTCATTAGAAAATGTTATTTATCCTTTATAGAGTACCTACATGTTTCAGTGAATCTAGACAAAAATGTATTATAATTTCATATGAACCTGAATTCTGTACAATTTTAATTAGAAATAACTATCAGCAAATTATGTTTGCTACTCCCTATATTTGTCCATTTAGAACTTTTGTAGTTAACAGTTAAATCAGAATTAATTTGTCTGAATTTTCTGTACATTTTATAAATTTAATTATCTATTAATAATTACTACAATCTTATAACCAAAAACTCACTATTGATGAGTTCAATACACTTTTCTATGTGAAATCTCTTGCAATAAAATTTGCACTTCCTATTTTAAAATTCATGTGTCCAAATGAAAAAATCTGGTTGAAAATCTAAGGTTTCTGTTATACTTAAATGAAATAATCTAAATTAGTCTAAAATATTTACAGAGACTAGTTTAAATATGATTAACATAAAGAAAAATTAAGTCAACATTGTGTATATTATATTACATTTAAATTACCATTGTCTTTTGATGATCACAGAAAAACAAATAACTTATAATGCTGTTTTTTCTAATAGGTACTATGAGAAAGATGCAATGCTATCAGTATAAAGTAGTAATATGGAGAAAATTAGCTAGGCATGGTGGCTGATGTCTGTAATCCCAGCATTCTGGGAGGCCGAGTTGGGCAGATCACCTGAGGTCAGGAGGTCGAGACCAGCTTGGCCAACATGGCGAAACCCCATCTCTATTAAAAATACATAATTAGCTGGGCGTGGTGGCACACACATGTAATCCCAGCTACTTGAGAAGCTGAGGCAGGAGAATCGCTTGAACCTGGGAAGTGGAGGTTGCATTGAGGTGAGGTGAAGAAAAGAAAAATTGACAGATATTTCAGCTAAAACATTTAGCACAGTTTGGTAGTAGAGCTGGTTTTTCTGCATGACCATACATTGTAAGCTGCCTTGATGCCAGAAGGATTTAAGGAGGCTTATGGACACATACAGTTCAGAAGATGGCTAAGCACACAAGAAGGAACTGACAGGTGTAAGGAGGTGACTGGACCCTTGCAGCCTCAGCCTCATAAAATGTTCCTGGCTGACCTCTATGATTCCTTCTACACCTTTGTAACTTAACATGTGTATTTATTAATTCAACAAATATTGAGGACATACAATATTATCAGAGCATTCACACATTTTAGAGCTAAGAGGAACTGCAAAGAACACATAAATCCTTGTTTTCCTTTTGGTGAACTGAAATCCAAAGGGGCGTTAGAAACATATCTTAGTCAACATTTCAAAGCATATTTTCTTCAGCTCTATTACTTCATAGCTATCTCCTTTTCATAGATACCAGATTCGTTCAGGCCCACCTGATTTTAAAAATGTTTCTGTAACAACTATATGACATAAGGAAGTCCCAAAGATTGCTAAGTAAATTGTATGTCATTCAAAATGTATAGATAAACTGCAGCACATTTGGAAGCAATATTTCATTTGAAAAATGTCTCTATAGTCTAAAATTGTCCCAAAAGCAGTGGTTAAAAAACAAAATTTGTTTAAAATTATTTTTGTTTAAAATAATAGGCAGCAGTGATCTTTAAAATTCTCCATTGTAGGAGGAAAAGAAAAGGTTTATAGCCTTTCTTAACAAAATGAGATGCAACAATCAAATGATTAAAACAATTCTTGACAGTTAAAGGCTAAAAAAAGTTTACTTAAAAGCTGCCCTCTTCTTGCAGTTAAATATAGAAAAAGGCCACATATTTAAGTGCCCAATGCGGTTCTTGCTATCAACTTGTCTCTGAGAGTCATCAGAGACTTCAATTTAGACTACGCTATTTAGCATCTGTCTTGTAGAACTGATAAAATGCCTGAATGACTGAGACAGCTTAGCTAATACACTGTCACACCTAACTCTAAGGCCAAAGGAATAAGCGAGCCAAATGTGAACAGAGAATATAAATGGGCAAGAGTGTAAAACATATTCTACTCTCCTAGCACCTTTAATGTTGAAAGATGGTAAACAGTTTACATCTAAACATATATCTTCTGTGTCCTGCAACAGAATTGTTTCTTACTGAATAATTAGAGTAAATAATGCTATTTTTGTATATATTAAGAGACTATTACCATTTACATCTTACATATCATGAATATTTTAATAGAAAATTTGAAAATTCTTGTGTCTAATGATGCAAACTGAAATTCTCCAGCAAAAACTAGCTATTTAATAGAAAACAATTCTTAGAACTGTCTACAATAAAAGATATTTATATTTGTAAAGACAAACAAAAAAAGAGTTCTACTTTCCCATCATTCCACTGGCTCCCTCTAAAATAAAATACTTTGAAAGTTAATACAATTTACAGAGCTATTAAATACTCTGATTGTGATTTAGAAACTCTAATAATAAAGAAAGTAAGAAATGTACAAAATATATATCACACATATAAAGCACACTTACTATAATTTAGCTGGAAGATAATTTAATAAGAAACACTAGATTGCTGAGGGGGGTCCCAAGATGGCCGAATAAGAGGCAGCTCCAGAAAGCAGCTCCAGGGAGAGACACACAGAAGCCGAGGGGTCTCCACAATTCCAAACGAGGTACCAGGTTCATTTTGTCGGTCTGGTTGGACAGTGGCTATAAACCAAATAGGGCAAGTTGAGGCAAGGTGGGGCACTTCACCACCCAGGAGGTGCATGCAACCAACCGGAGGATGGGGAGAATCTCCCCCTCCGGGACTTCGGTTCAGATACAGTGCTCCACCCAAGCCCTCTACAACCACAGAACAGGAGATGTTCACCAGGCTGAAAAGCCTCAGCGAGCTGCCTGAACAGGGCAGAACAGTAACTTCCGCCAGTGCCAGGGCACTCAGCATAGATCTAGGCAGAAGCATTGGTTGACACTGAGAAGGCCAGAAAGCCAGCTGGATGGAGCTGCCCACCCTCCGAAAGAAGGGGAACTGAAAACAGGGAAACAGGCCATATAGCAGGATGGGTCAGTCTCCCCTGCACAAAGCCTAGGAGGCTAAAAAACTCTCACTCTAGAGTTTCACACCCAGAACATCAGTTAGAGAATGACCAGCAACAATCAAGCTCCATGGGGGAAGGGCAGCCACCATTGCAGAAACCGGCCTAACTTTCCTGAGTAAATAAAAGACGCAGAGCATCCACTGAATTCATGGCAGCCAAGCAGCACCTCTACAGGCAGACAAAGGAAAGGCTGACTCCCGAAGCAGCTACCTGAGATTGAAGCTATATAAATCCAAGATGGGAAAACCTAGTGCAAGAAGAATGAAACCATCAAAAGCCAGAACACCTCTCCCCGACCAGGAGATCACAACTCTTCACCAGCAAGGGAACAAAGCTGGATGGAGAATGAATTTGACGAATTGACAGAAGCAGGCTTCAGAAGGTGGGTAATAACAAACTTCTCTGAGTTAAAGGAACATGTGCTAACCCAATGCATAGAAACTAAAAACCTTGAAAAAAGGTTAGATGAGATGCTAACTAGAATAACCAGCTTAGAGAAGAATATAAACAACTTGACAGAACTGAAAAACACAGCTCAAGAATTTCGTGAAGCATACACAAGTTTCAGCAGCCAAATAGATTAAGCAGAAGAAAGAATATCAGATATTGAAGATCAATTCAATGAAATAAAATGAGAAGGCAAGAAAAGATAACAAAGAGTGAAAAGAAATGAACAAAGCCTCCAAGAAATATGGGATTATATGAAAAGACCTAATCTACGTTTGATAGGTGTACCTGAATGTGATAGAGAGAATGAATCCAAGCTGGAAAACACTCTTCAGGATATTATCCAGGAGAACTTCCTCAAACTAGCAAGGCAGGCCAAAATTCAAATACAGGAAATACAGAGAACACCACAATGATACTCCTCTAGAAGAGCAATACCAAGGCACATTATCGTCGGGTTCACCAGGGTTGAAATGAAGGAAAAAATGCTAAGGGCAGCCAGAGAGAAAAGTCAGGTCACCCACAAAGGGAAGTCCATCAGACTCACAGTGGATCTCTCGGCAGAAACCTTACAAGCCAGAAGAGAGTAGGGGTCAGTATTCAACATCCTTAAAGAAAAGAACTTTCAACCCAGAATTTCATATCCAGCTAAACTTAGCTTCATAAGTGAAGGAAAAATAAAATCCTTTATGGACAAGCAATGGCTGATAGATTTCGTCACTACGAGACCTGCCCTTCAAGAGCTTCTGAAGGAAGCACTAAACACAGAAAGGAAAAACCAGTACCAGCCACTGCAAAAAAGAACCAAATGGTAAAGACCAATGACGCAATGAAGAACTTACGCCAACTAAACGGCTAAACAACAAACCAGTAACCCAATGGCAGGATCAAATTCACATATAACAATACTAACATTAAATGTAAATGGCTAAATGCCCCAATCAAAAGACACAGAATGACAAATTGGATAAAAAGCCAAGGACCATTGGTGTGCTGTATTCAGGAGACCCATCTCACATGCAAGGACAATATAGGCTAAAAATAAAGGGATGGAAGAAGATTTACCAAGCAAATGGAGAGAGAAAAAAAAGCAGGGGGCAATCCTAGTCTCTGATAAAATGGAGTTTAAACCAACAAAAATCAAAAGAGACAAGGAAGGGCATTACATAATGGTAAAAGGATCAATACAACAAGAAGAGCTAACTATTCTACACACCCAATACAGGAGCACCCAGAAACATAAAGCAAGTCCTTAACATCTTACAAAGAGAATTAGACTCCCACACAATAATAGTGGGAGACTTTAACACTTCACTGTCAATATTAGACAGATTAACAAGACAGAAAATCAACAAGGAAATCCAAGACTTGAACACAGATCTGGACCAAGTGAACTTAATAGACATTTAAAGAACTCTCCACCCCAAATCCACAGAATATACATTTTTCTTAGCACCACATCGCACTTACTCTAAAATTGACCACATAATTGGAAGTAAATCACTCCTCAGCAAATACAAAAGAACAGAAATCATAACAAACAGTCTCTCAGACCATAGTGCAATCAAATTAGAACTCAGGATTAAGAAACTAACTCAAAACCGCAAAACTTCATGGAAACTGGAAAACTGGCTTCTAAATGTTGACTAGATAAACAATGAAATGAAGGCAGAAATAAAGATGTTCTTTGAAACCAATGAGAATGAAGACACAACATACCTGAATCTCTGGGACACATTTAAAGCAGTGTCTAGGGGAAATTCATAGCAATAAATACCCACATGAGAAGCAAGGAAAGATCTAAAATTGACACCTTATCATCAAAGTTGAAAGAATTAGAGGAGCAAGATAAAAAAAAAAACTCAAAAGCTAGCAGAAGACAAGAAATAACTAAGATCAGAGCAGAACTGAAGGAGATACAGACAAAAAAACCCTTCAAAAAATCAACAAATCCGGGAGCTGGTTTTTTGAAAAGATCAACAAAATAGATAGATCACTAGCCAGATTAATAAAAATGAAAAGAGAGAAGAATCAAATAAATGCAATAAAAAACAATAAAGGGGACATCACCATCGATTCAACAGAAATACAAACTACCATCAGAGATTACTACAAAAAACTCTATGCACACAAACCAGTAAACTAGAAGAAATGGATAAATTCCTGGACACTTGCACTCTCCTAAGACTAAACCAGGAAGAAGTTGAAACCCTGAATAGACCAATAACAAGGGATGAAGTTGAGGCAGCAATTAATAGCCCACCAACCAAAAAAAGTCCAGGTCCAGATGGGTTTACAGCTGAATTCTGTCAGACATATAAAGAGATATAAAGAGGAGCTAGTGCCATTCCTTCTGAAACTATTCCAAATAATACAAAAAAAGGGAATCCTCCCAAAATAATTTTATGAGACGAACATCATCCTGATACCAAAACCAGGCAGAGACTCAACAAAGAAAGAAAACTTCAGGCCAATATACATGATGAACACAGATGCAAGAATCTTCAATAAAATACTGGCAAACCAAATGCAACAGAACATCAAAAAGCGTATTCATCACAATCAAGTAGGCTTCATCCCTGGGATGCAAGGTTGGTTCAACATATGCAAGACTATAAACGTAATCCACCACATAAACAGACCCAAAGACACAAACCACATGATTATCTCAATAGATGCAGAGAAGACCTTCGACAAAATTCAACAGTCCTTTATGCTAAACACCCTCAATAAATGAGGTATTGATGGAATATATCACAAATAATAAGAGCTATTTATGACAAACCCACAGCCAATATCATACTGAATGGGCAAAAGCTGGAAGCATTCCCTTTGAAATCTGGCACTAGACAAGGATGCCCTCTCTCACCACTTCTATTCAATGTAGTATTGGAAGTTCTAGCCAGAGCAATCAGGAAAGAAAAAGATATAAAGTGTGTTCAGTTAGGAAAAGAGGAAGCCAAATTGTCTCTATTTGCAGACAACATGATTGTATATTCAGAAGACCCCAGCGTCTCAGCCCAAAATCTCCTGAAACTGATAAACAACTTCAGCAAAGTCTCAGGATACAAAATCAATGTGCAGAAATCACAAGCATTCCTATACACCAGTAACAGACTACCAGAGAGCCAAATCAAAAGTGAACTCCTATTCACAATTCCTACAAAGAGAATAAAATACCTAGGAATACAATTAACAAAGGATGTAAAGGACCTCTTCAAGGGGAACCACAAACCACTGCTCAAGGAAATAAGAGAGGACACAAAGAGATGGAAAAACATTCTATGCTCATGGTTGGGAAGAATCAATATCGTGAAAATTGCCATACTGCCCAAAGTAACTTATAGATACAATACTATCCCAATCAAGCTACCAATGACCTTCTTCACAGATCTGGAAAAAACCACTTCAAACTTCATATGGAACCAAAAGAAAGCCCGTATAGCAAAACAATCCTAAGCAAAAAGAACAAAGCTGGAGGCATCACACTGCCTGACTACAAACTATACTACAAGGCCACAGTAATCAAAACAGCATGGTACTGGTACCAAAACAGAGACATAGATCAATGGAACAGAACAGAGGCCTCCAGAGCAACACCACACATCTACAATCATCTGATCTTTGACAAACCTGACAAAAACAAGCAATGGGGAAAGGATTTCCTGTTTAATAAATGGTGTTGGGAAAACTTGCTAGCAATGTGTAGAAAGCAGAAACTGGACCCCTTCCTGACACCTTACACTAAAATTAACTCAAGATGGATTAAGGACTTAAACATAAGACCTAACACCATAAAAAACCTAGAAGAAAACCTAGGCAAAACCATTCAGGACATAGGCATAGGCAAGGACTTCATGGCTAAAACACCAACAGCAATGGCAACAAAAGCCAAAATAGACAAATGGGATCTAATTAAACTGCAGAGCTTCTGTATAGCAAACAAAACAATCATTAGAGTGAACCAGCATGGGAAAATATTTTTGCAATCTACCCATCTGACAAAGGGCTAATATCCAGAATCTACAAAGAACTAAAACAGATTTACAAGAAAACAAACAAACCCATTCAAAAGTGGGTGAAGGATATGAACAGACACTTTACAAAAGAAGACATCTAT
>CAUYQU010038156.1:0-29159 GCA_963574635.1 Cheracebus regulus | reverse complement strand
TTTTTTCCTAATCTTATTCATAACAATATTTTCCATCACTTTTTGGGTAAAGAAGAATGTTAATATCTTTGTCTTCACCTGGTCTCTTAAGAACAAGCTCTGTTTTTTTATCTATGAGAGGAACACATTGGAGTGAATACGTTAACTCTGCATCATCTCATTTCCCCTTTACCATGCATATACATAACCTGCAGATACCAAGAGCCTACTGTGCCTGCCTTGACTGTTTTTTATTTCCTTGCATATGGAGGAAATAGTGAGATGCAGATGTTAGTGGGCAGCCCTGACTTATAGCCGGTTGGCTATATACAAATAGCCAGGGATCTGAGTTCTCAACTTTTGTCTCCATGAAAAAAAAAAAAAACACATAATTGTAGTTAAAGAAAATTTTTGACATATCCTAAAGGTAAATTTAAGTTGATTAAGTCCTCAGTAATCTTATTTAGTGATAAATCAGAATGACTAACACACCCAACTTCTTTTTACATAGGTTCCTGCCTTCTTGGTACAAATTTAAGGTATTAATCTACACTTATAAAAGATTAAGAATGGTTTTCCTGCTAGATATTTGAAAATTTCTGTGATTTCTCTTTTTACATTTTCTAAATGTAAACTATAAGAACATGATTTATAGTGATTTTATCAGTCAAGATTCTCTTAAAAAATAGAATTAAAGAATTGGCTCATATGATAATTAGGGTTAGCTGATGAGATAATATATGTTTCTAGCTTTCCATCATACTTTTATAGTAGGATGGAAAGCTAGAAACTCCATCATTTAATCTGAAGTTTGTAGGGCAGGTGTGAAATAATAAGAAACATACATATTGGTCTCTGCTTTTAGTCTTTGGCACAGAGCTCCTAACTCTCTTTTAATTTTCAGGGTGATAGGAGCACCTTCTGTTCTAATGAGGTGACTCTTGGCGAGCTCCTGAATGTGGGCTGGCTACCAATAAAACCAATTCATGATTTTAAGCTTGGAGATTTCAGCCCTACCTCCCATTCTCTAGAAAGGAAAGGCTAGAAATGAAGCCAATCATCAATCCTGCCTATGTGATGAAGCCTGAATAAGAAACCCTGAACTGGCCAAGCACCAGATTGCAGATTGCTCATGCCTGCAATCCCAGCACTTTGAGAGGCCGAGGCGGGTGGATTGCCTGAAGTCAGGAGTTTGAGACAAGCCTGGCCAACATAGTGAAACCCTGCCTTTACTAAAACTACAAAAAATTAGCCAGGTGTGGTGGCAGGCACCTGTAATCCCAGCTACTCGGGAGACTGAGACAAGAGAATCGCTTGAAACTGCCTGGGCAGCAAGAGCGAAACTCTGTCTCAAAAGTAAAAAAAACAAACCTGAACTAAGGAGATTCAGAGAGCTTCTGGGTTGGCAGACACATCAGCATGCTGAGTGGATTGCACACGCCAGCTCTATGGGGACAGAACTCCTGCTCTCAGGACCCTTCTAGACATCACCCTATGTAACTCTGCATCTGGCTGTTCCTCTATATTTTTTATTGTAAGTAAAGTGCTTCTCTGAGCTCTGTGAGCCACTCTAGCAAATTAATTGATCCTAAGGAGAGCATACTGGGGATCTCCAACTTACAGCCAGTTTGTCAGATGTATATATGACAACCTACTACTTGCAACTGGCACTCAAGTGGGGGGAAGTATTGTGGGACTGAGTCCTTAACCTGTGTGATCTGACACTATCTTTAGGTGGTTAGTGCCGGAATGGAATTGGATTAAAAATACCCAGCTGAGGTCCTCTGGAGAACTGTTTGGTGTTAGAGGAAATACCCATATGTCTGAGGTCAGATGTGTTGTGGTGAGTGGTATGTGAGTAGGAAGGAAAACGTTCATTTTCCCCTTTAACAGCTTTTACAGTAGGATGGAAATCTAGAAACTCCATCATCTGGGGCGGAAACTCCCATCTGGGGCAGAATTTCTTCTTCCTTCCCAGGAAAACCTCAGTTTTTGCTCTTTCAGCCTTCACCTGACTAGATTAGGTCCTACCAAATCAGCTAGAGTAATCTCCTTTACTTAAAGTCAACTGATGGCAGATATTAACCTTGCTAACAAAATACTTGATTTGTGTTTGAGTAAGTATTGAGTACTGTAGCCTTCACAAGCTAACACATAGAACTAACCATCACATTGGTGGCAGCACAATATTTCTCAACATTCATGTCCAAGAGAGTCCTATGTGTACATAATGAAGCTTTTAAAGGGTATATGAGTCACCAAATCAAACGACTGCTAGATATTAATGACAATTATTTTTTGGTACAAACTCTTCAGATGTACTGATGTCCTCTACTTTCCTTCTTGCATTAGTTTTACTCCCATGAGCAATGACTTCCATTCCCTTATTGCGCAAGGCCGAAAATCCCCATAAATAGCCATCAGTCTTATTATTTTGCACTCTCTAGAATGAGACAGTAAGATTTTCCTGATGTTTTCTAAAGAAAAAATGGGAAGGTCACGAAATTTTATCTCCCTGATGTACAATATAATGTGGCAACTTTTACTACATTAGAACTTGGTATTAGTCCTCTGATATGTAGTCGAATTATTTTTTTCCAAATTAGCTAATGTTGGGAGGGAGATATTTTTAACACTGAAATATAGCCTTCCATAAAAAACTCATGTGTGAAATATAATATTCCATTCCTTCTACTGGGAGAGATAATAAACCTAGATGCTCCCCCCCACTGCCCTTCCTTGACAGTACAAATTTTACTATATTGATTTGCTGGTTCTCTTTTTGAAGTGTTAGTCAACACTAATAGTACTTACATGATTTATCTATGCTATAGTTGATCTGGATATAAGGGGTTTTCAGAAAATAGTTTTAAAATTCATTCCTATATAATAGTTTCCCTCTGTCCATGTGGGATGTGATCCAAGACTCCTTATGGATGCCTGAAACCTCAGAGAATACTGAACCCTGCATATACTATGAACAAGTTTCTTTCTCCTTCAAAATTTCTTATGCTGGTACTATGTTTCTTTTTTTTTTCTTCTTTTTTGAGGTGGAGTCTCGTTCTGTCACCGCCTGGAGTGCAATGGCGTGATCTCGGCTCACTGCAACCTATGCCTCCAGGGTTCAAGCAATTCTCCTGCCTCAGCCTCCTGAGTAGCTGGAACTACAGATGTGTGCCACCATGCCCAGCTAATTGTTTGTATTTTTAGTAGAGACGGGGTTTCAGCATGTTGGTCAAATGGTCTTGGTCTCTTGACCTCTCAATCTGCCTGCCTCAGCCTCCCAAAGTGCTGGGATTACAGGCATGAGCCACTGCACCTGGCTAGTACTATGTTTCTTGTACAGTGTGCAGAAAGATGACCTGTTAAACCTTTTTTTTGTATAAGTTAACCAGTCTCAGATATTTCTCCATAGCAATGCAATGAATGTACTAACACAAGAACTTTCACCTTTTCACTTAAAGGAAGTACTTTACAGCTTCTCTTGGTAAATCCAAGCTCACTAGCCTTGAATTTTGGGACCATTATTAAGTAAAATAAGGATTATTTTAACACAAGCACTCAGATGACACTGCTGACAGTTGATCTGATAGTCAAAGCAGTCACTAGGTGACTAACAGACAGGCAATATATAGAGCATGGATACTCTGGACAAAGGGATGATTCTGGTTCTGGGTGGGCTAGTGAAGGGCAGTCCAGTATTTCATCACACTACTCAGAAAGGTGTCCAATTTAAAACTTAAAATTATTTATTTCTGTAATTTTCCATTTACTATTTTTGGACTGTGGTTGACCACAAACAGCTGAAATCATGGAAAGTAAAACCATAGATGAGGGCAGGGGGAACTACTGTAGTGCAATAAGAAATATGTTCTTTGTCTCAGTTCCGAGTACAGAGCTCCTAAAACTCTTTAAATTTCCTGATAGGAGAGTGTCCTTTGTCTTCTTCCTTTTTTTTTCTGAGACAGAGTCTTACTTACTCTGTCACTCAGGCTGGAGTGCAGTGATGCAATCTCGGCTTACACAACCTCCGCCTCCCAGGTTCAAGTGATTCTCCTGCCTCAGCCTCCCAGGTAGCTGAGAATACAGGCACCCACCAACACGCCCAGCTAATTTTATTTGTATTTTTAGTAGAGATGCAGTTTTGCTATGTTGGCCAGGCTGGTCTTGAACTCCTGACCTTGTGATCTGTCTGCCTTGGCCTCCCAAAGTGCTGAGATTACAGGCGTGAGCCACCGTACCCCACCAGGAGAGTCTTCTTTTATGCATAAAGAGCTCCTTTCCACAGCAGAATTTATGCTAATTAGTTGACTTAGGATGGGCTCCCTACCTAGCCTCATATGGGGCTGGTTACTAGAAAGACCAAGTGATTAGAGGGTGGAAACTTTCAGCCCCACCTCTGAGTTTTAGGGAGGGAATAGGGCCTGGAGACTGAGCCTATTAAAACTCTTGAATAACAGGATTCAATGAGCTTCAGAATTAGCAAACACATCCACCTATGGAGGATGGAGATGGACTCTCCTATGCTTGGAAACACTTCTGAACCTCATGTTATGTATCACTTTATCTGGATGCTCATTTGTATCCTTTGTGATACACGGGTTAACATAAGAGAAGCATCTTCCTGAGTTCTGAGAGGCATTCTAGCAAATTATCAAACCTTAGGAAGGATCAGGAGAATCCTCCATTTATAGTCAGTTGGTCAGATGTACCAGAGGCCCAGGATTTGTGACTGACGCCTGAAGTGGGGGTAATCCTGTGGGACTGAGCCTTTAAGCTGTGGGGTCTGAGCTAACTGTGGGTGTCAGAATTGAATTGAGTTGTTATACACCCAGTTGGTGTCCAGAAAGTCAGAGAATTCGCTGTTGGAGTTGGAAAATCCCTCAGACTTCCCAAGTTTCCATCTGTACATTTTTAACTTATTACTCATACTTATGGAAAGAGCAATAGCTTCATTGATGAAACAAACATTGCTAACTACTGTAACTGCTTCATTATGTGTCTTCAGAAAATTAATTTGGGCTTACTGAACAGTATTTAGAGACTCATGATAACAAAGTAATAGCCAAGATGGACTTGGAAATCTGTAAATGTTAAAATCAAAATGATGAATCGGTCCTATCGTCACCTTGAATTGATAAGTGAGAATAACATTCCTTTAAGGTTATTCACTCCAGTATCATGTTAAGTAGTTCTCTCACCGACCTTCATTTGGATACTTTCTGAATATGCCATTCTCTTTACCCATTTTTATAGTCTAACAGTGAGTTAAAATATTTAGGCTTTCTTTCTAAATCATTTTCTCCATTGTCTAACTTTTTACTGCTGGTGTTTATTTTTATTTTTGAGTTATTTCTAACATTTCAAGATCCCAGTGGCCTTCCTGGCTGTGTAAGTCACAGTACATGGCATGCACTGAGCGTGCCCAGTGAGGTAAGACAGTAAGAAATTATCCATGGCATGGCCTTTAGAAAAAACTGTAATATGGTTTTGGAACCATTTGAAATGTCATAATTGTAGTTTGTTACCTCTTAGGTCTGAACTGAAATTTTTCTTTTTTTAAAGATGTCATCACACTTTTATTGGAAAGATAAGGTGATAAATGGATCATTTAACATGAATATAATTTATGTTAAATGAATTACATTCATGTTAAATGCACAGAACGCTTGCCTGTGAAGAAACAGGAAACAATGTATTTGTTGAAAATCTACTTTGAGTCAAGCATTATTAATTAATATCTATTGCTTTTTTACTCTATATATGAATCCTCATCATTGGCCCGTATTCCATTATATGAAATCCTTCTAGCTAAATATGTCTCAGAATTCCGAAATCTTCAGGTTTTGGGCCTGGGGTGTCTTTCTGCGATAAACAACATTAATACTTCCTCAGTGAAATGTATGTATATCTACACCGGATAGAATAAGTAACAGCTATAAATAGCCTCATGTCATTTCTAGTCACGTTTTCAGACAGTGGATTCAGGTCACATCAGGTTTTTCTGCGAAGTAAGAAAAAAATGGTTTCCAGTGGTTTGGGGGTTTCAGCATTGTGAATAAGAGATAGTGAACCTGTACTACTCTAGTTTTATGAACGGAAATTTGGCATCTAGAATGGTTACTGTGAGTCAAAAATATAAAATTTAAACCTAGACTTGTTTTGATCCAGAGATTGTTGTTGCTCTATTGAACTTAAATTAAGGATTATGAAAATGTATTTCTTCCTTTAGAATAATTGGGTTCTCCAAGGGACACTAAAAATAAAAGCTGTGAAAGTTTATCCATTATTGAATTTGTATTTTTAATGTCTTTGAACAATTTTCCAATCTGATCACCAATCACAAAATCACAGGGAAGGTTATTTTTCCATGTTTTAGAAGTTAATTTATATTCAAAAAAAGGAAAGCTTCTATGCTTTCCCCACTTACCTAATTTCAAATTAACTCAAGTGGCTGTGAAAGAGATTGCTTTGACTCTGAAAGTTGGATGGTAGATTAGATTTGAAGGACCCAGGAAGCTATTATTTTCATGGCAATCCTTGTGGGCTGTTAATTAATTATGGTTTATGTTCATCTATATCCCCACCCTACAAAGACCTTTATTTTTTTTTCAAGCCTACTAGAGTGTACAGACTATTAACAAGATATTAACTGGATGTCACTAACATAATGACAATGCAGTTTTGCCTGGAAAAAAAAAAGCTGGGGATACTATTTGGCCAGAACTTTGACGAGGGTTTTAAGAAAAACATAATGTTTTATCCTGCATACTAGATGCTGCCTGCTGACACTTTGGAGCAAGTAATCCTTTATTGGAAGGCCAAATATAGTCCCCATGTGTTGCAATAACCCAGGATTTTCTACACTTACCACTCTGCCCTTGAGTGAACTTCCCATGATTATGCCACAAACAGAGAAACAGGGTAATTTTGGTGGAATACTTTAAGCTGGAAATAAATGAGTGCAATTCATGCTATATGTTTTAAGAAATGGGTTCTTAAAAATAGCTAAAATTTTACTTCTAGGCTGCTGTCCTCAGAGGAATCATCAGATGATCCACTATAAGAAGATTTTACACTATAGTCAAATTAGTTAAATACTTGGCAAGCAAATTTCTATTGCATCTACAAATTTTATATAATAAGTATTTGTAGCCTAATAATTGTAAAAACAATTTTTAAGTATCATACCTAGGTCTTCACTAACAAATTTTGGTGATTCAAGAAATGAAGTTCTTAGAAATGTAACATTGTGACCAATATTCAGAAAGGTGGTATCATTATGCATTTTAAAAGATGTTAAGTATATCATGCCCATTTTCCTGTTTGTTTTTTTTTTCATGGAAAGTTACAGTTGGAAACCATTCAAAGTAACCTAAAATTAAATTTACCTAAGTGAGGGAATTGCTAAATAATTTTCTAAAAAGGAAACCAGTCAATAATTTAGATTCTACTTTTGATCTGTTTCAGAATCATTTTTAATATGCTTATCATGTTGGCCTAAGAATATAAACACAATGGCATACTTAGCATTAATAATTCCATGATGGGTTTGAAATCAATTTAAAAGTGGTTTATTCTGGGACCCCTCTCCTAGGATTGCAGATGGCCGTCTTCTCACCATGTCCTCAGATGGCCTTTTCTCTGTGCGTGCAATTTTTTCTTCTTATAAGGACATCTGTTATATTGGATTAGGGACCCACCCTTATGACCCAACTTTCAATACCTAATGCTGCAGTTATAGGGATAGGACAGTAGATAATTGTGTGTGAACCCAGAGAGAGCAAGATACATATGTGTTGCATGCTATTGTAACTAATATTCTACTGGCTCTTTAATAACTACCACACACTCAATTATTTACATGTAAATTGTCTCTTTAAGCACCCTATCTCAAAATATAGTCATGTTGGGCCTTAAGGCTTCAACATATGAATTCTGGGTGAACATGGTTTGGTTCATAACAAGAACTTATACAAATACAGCAGCAATAGAAATAAAGAGAAGTAAAATTTGAGAGACATTTTTGAGATAGATAGAAAAATTTGATTAACTGAATGTAGAAAGTGGAAAGAATGAGAAAGGATTTAAAAAGCCTTTACTGGGCATTTGGTATATGCCAGACATTTTGCTATGTGCTAAAGATTCACAGGTGAACACAGAAGACACAGCTTCTATGTTTAAACAACAGATGCTACTTTAAAATAGCAAAATGAAATCCTGTATTCTACAATGACCTATGTTGCTTAACTTCATACCTGAGCCTTAAAAATGTAAGAATTCAAATATTTACCTTTGAAAGAATGTAGGCACTGGGATTTGTCAGCCATGATTTTGAATCATGGATTTGTAATTCATCAGTTTTGAAGGGTAAATATTTCTGAACTTCAGTTTCTTCATCTGCAACATATTAGGAATAATATCCACTTTACATGGTTGATATCAGAATAAAATGAGTTGATATGTATCAAGTGTATAGCACATTACCAGATCCACAATAGACATTCAACAAATATGGTTAGTAAAAATGCATGTAGCTTCCATAAACATCATGAGGTTTTTTTGTTTGTTTGTTTTTCCTAATGGAAAAGGAAAGGGAGACATGTAAGGGGTGAGGATGTGACAGATGGGACTACAATATACAGAAAAGGTGGATAGAAAACCAAAAGAAGCTTTGCTTTCTTTATAGATAAGTTCTTTCCTTCTCCTAGCTTTATTTGTGGCCCAAGGACCCAAATCATAATGAAATAAGGAAACTGAATCATAATTTAGTAAGGTTCCCAACATTTTTTGGTATGAAAATTTCTCCTTAACATTAAAAAGAATCCAGACACTATAGCAGTCGTAGCTTTATTTTTAATCATTGCCTATGAAATATATAATAAAAATGTACTACAAATTCAATAAAATTTAAAAGTAAGTTTGTATTTAATTTATTGAAAAATACAAAGGTATTACTGTAACATTTATTTAGTTTATAAATATATATGTGTAGATATGAACTTCTTTAAAGTAAGTCTATAGAACCCTGAATGTCTATGGCCCATAAATTTAGATCCATTGGCCATTTATAGGTCAGAAATGTAGACTTACATTTCTGCTACAATCCTAGTAAATTTAAGTCATTCACTTAGCCTAAGAGGCTCCACTGAAATATCACTGAGATTACCTGTTACACTTTTATGATTAAGTGTTAAGTGTAAATGGAATAAGTGTAAAACATTTTCACAATGAAAGTTCCAGTTCTCTTTTGATACCATGTTGGTATTGATACCAAATTGTAATGGTAGTGGTGTTAGGAGTTGTTGTAGTATTGGCAGTCATAGTACATCCCTGGGAAATGATCAGGTTATTTTTCTATACTGTAGTTCTCTATAGAACCTAAAATTCTATACTTATGTGATATCTCCAAAATTCAGATATTCTTCGGCTATGAAATGAAAAAAATTCTTAAAGTAGTAAAGCTTTCTATCATGGCTCATGACACTTTTTATTAGTGGAAATTGCCTAATAATGTTGGTTGAACGAAGTCCAAAACAGACTTTCTTCTCTTCTTACAGGAAAATAGCAAAAAACATAAATGTTTTTCTGAAGGAAGATTACATGATTAATGAGGGAGCACTGATGATACTGCTCTTTTTGGTAGCATAAGGAAAGCAACTGAAGTTTCAGTGATGGTTAATGATGGATGGACGGGAATGGGCAACACAGGAAAATTTAGAGTATTGTTTAGAATCAATAGGGGATGTATTTAAAATGGTAGTTCCACTTGCATTTACAAATAGGTTAATGACCAATGAGCAGTTCATATCCTTTCAAGGAGTCGAAGAATTATAAAGATGAGAGATTCAAGAGATTTAGAATTTGATGAGAAACACTTTTTTTTTTAAAGTCTTGTCACTTATCTATCGTTAGGTATTTTACCCTAAGTGAATAAGTGAAATAATTTATATTTTTGATAAAAGTATTCTCCAATGACAAAAATCAATACTTAGTAAGGCACAGTCCAACAAAACTTTTTTATAATAAAGACTATGTTTCAAAAGTTAGCGGCTTTTCAAATGGAGGTATCTAAAGAAGAGATTTGAAACTGTCCACAGGAAGAACCATTAGATTAAAAGGCTATAAACTATTAGACACCGTCTTAACAGAAGAATAAGAGAAAGAGACAGCCTGGCTGATCTTAAAGAGAGATAACAAGACCAGAAAAGGGTTCCCAGCAGGACAGCAAAACTGGTGTGAGGAGTGGGAGAGGCAATCCTAAAGCTACAAGGGAAGCAGAAAGAGGGAGACCAGAGCCATGCAAAAAAAAAAAAATCTGTGTCTTTCCTGGCTCTTTCCAAAGCTCCAGTTCACACATCCAAGCAAATTTTATACCTAATTTGCCTTCTTTTGAGCTTGATATTACAGTTTTTCTTGCACTGTGTTAACAAATGTTATCTTTTCTATCAATTTGGAAAGCTTTATTTTCTAAAGATTTGCTCCGTATTTTCCTCAGAGACACATTTCTAGACAGCCTGTTTCTCATTAGCGGAAATAAACAGGAGTGTGTTTACAGGACAGTGCCAGACTTAAAAGAATATCCTTTCCTAGGAGGGGAAGCTAGTCAGGGAATTAGCAGTGTGAACTTAAAGCAGTGAATTGGAGTGCCCAGCTGTGACATAAGACAGAGTATTGGTTCATTCACACAGACTTTAAAAAGCAAACTTTCCCCCCAACCCCTGGTATCCCTCCCCTGGGTGGTGGGATGGGGAGGGATAACATTAGGAGAAATACCTAATGTAGACGATGGGGTGATGGATGCAGCAAACCACAATGGAATGCGTATTCCTATGTAACAAACCTGCATGTTCCACACATGAACCCCAGAACTTAAAGTACAATAATAATAAAAAAAAGAAAACTGTATAAACCTTTTTGACACAAAGATAGACTTTTCTTTTGAACACAGTTTTAAGCATATAAAACTCTAACACATGTAAACCCATTTATGCCAAGGAGATATGTTGTATAGTGATTACAAAATGTTGCTGTTCAGCAAATATTGACTACTTACTGTGGGCAACACAGACTATAAGATGTGTAAGACATTAAGTACCTCACAGTCTAGTAAGTAATCCAACTTGTTGCAAAAATAAAACCCATAGGAATTGCTCATTAATACTATATGTTTACAAAAACATTTCAGTTATGTCCATTACAAATGCATGAGAATTTATCAATGGAGGTCAGGAACTGCATTAAAGAAAGTAATAGAGAATAGTCCCTCAGTACCCCTGGGGGATTGGTTTCAGGACCCCTCACAGGTACTAAAATCCAGGAATGCTTAAGTCCCCATAAAAGGATGTAGTATTTGCATATAAACTATGCACGTCCTCCCATATACTTTAAATTGTCTTTAGATTATTTATGATACCTAATACGACATAAACGCTATGTAAATCATTATGCTGCATTGTTTAGGAAATTGTTAGGAAAAAGTCTGTGCATGTTTAATACAGATGCAACCATCCATTTTCAAAACATATTTTCAAACTGCAGTTGGTTGAATCCACAGACGTAGAAGCCACAGATATGGAGGGCTGACAATAAATGTGTTGATAAAAGAGAATATTTGCACATATTTTTAGCATTATGAAAGAAATATCAAATGTCTTAGGTAGTGAAATTGATCAATAGCAAGAAAAAATCCACTCACACTTACACAGCCACATTGTGTTAAATTTGACTTATCTTCCTATCCTGGAGGTAATTTTATTCTCATGGTGATCCCAGTCTACCAAGGTCACAAGGTGCAATAAGAGTGAGAAATTCAGACAAAAGACACTGGAGAGAATTTACACATAAATAATCAAGAATGTGGTATTTAATAAAGAGACAGTAGAATGTTATTTACAATAGCATATATATATATTATATATACAAACAATAGCATATATCTAGCATGTATATTTATACGTAATAGCATGTGTGTGTGTATGTGTGTATATGTATGTATACATACAATAGCATGTATATAATATATACAATAGCATGCTCTCTCTGAAAAAGGTTCCCAGCAGGACAGCAAAATTGGTGTGAGGAGTGGGGAGGGGCAGTCCTAAAAGTTACTAAGGAAGGAGAAAGGCAGGAAGACTGGACAGATTAAAAAAATCTCAGTGTCTTTCCTGGCTCTTGCCAAAGCTCAAGTTAATACATCCAAGCAAATTTTGTATTTAATTTGCCTTCTTTTGAGCACACAGAAATATTTCCTGTAATATTTCTATAACAGCAGTTTTAAGTATAGAATATTTGAAATAAATATACAACACAGTTCCTTGTTATAGAAAAAAGATAATTTTTAAAAGAATATATTTATATTACAGACATGTTTAATATTGGACAGAAGTCTTGCAATTGTGATTGGGAGTTCACTCTTGATTTGGCTCTCTGTTTGTCTGTTATTGGTATATAGGAATGCTTGTGATTTCTGTATATTGATTTTGTACCCTGAGACTTTGCTGAAGTTGCTTTTCAGTTTAAGGAGATTCTGGGCTGAGACTATGGGGTCTTCTAAATATACAATCATGTCGTCTGCAAATAGAGACAATCTAACTTTTTCCTTTCCTAACTGAATACCCTTTCTTTTTCTTGCCTGATTGATCTGGCTAGAACTTCCAATACTATATTGAATAGGAGTAGTAAGAGAGGACATCCTTGTCTAGTGCCAGGTTTCAAAGGGAATGCTTCCAGTTTTTGCCCATTCAGTATGATTTTGGCTGTGGGTTTGTCATAAATTGCTTTTATTGTTTTGAAGTATGTTCCTTCGATACCTAGTTTATCAAGGGTTTTTAGCATAAAGTGCTGTCGAATTTCATCGAAGGCCTTCTCTGCATCTATTGAGATAATCATGTGGTTTTTGTCTGGTTCTCCTTATGCGGTGGATTATGTTTATAGACTTGTATATGTTGAACCAGCCTTGCATCCCCAGAATGAAGCCTACTTGATCATGATGGATAAGCTTTTTGATGTGCTGTTGCAATCAGTTTGCCAGTATTTTATTGAAGATTTTTGCATTTGTGTTCATCATGGATATTGGCCTGAACTTTTCTTTTCTTGTTGAGTCTCTGCCGGGTTTTGGTATCAGGATGATGTTGGTCTCATAAAATGATTTGGGAAGAATTCCCTCTTTTCGAATTGTTTGAAGTAGTTTCTGAAAGAGTAGTACCAGTTCCTCTCTGTACATCTGGTAGAATTCTGCTGGGAATCCATCTGGACCTGGCCTTTTTTTGGTTGGCAGGCTATTAATTGCTGCCTCAACTTCAGCCCTTGTTATTGGTCTATTCAGGGTTTCAACTTCTTCCTGGTTTAGGCTTGGGAGGGTGCAAGTGTCCAGGAATTTATCCATTTACTACAGTTTTACTGGTTTATGTGCATAGAGTTGTTTGTAGTAATCTCTGATGGTAGTTTGTATTTCTGTGGAATTGGTGATGATGTGCACTTTATCATTTTTTATTGCATCTATTTGATTCTTCTCTTTTTTTTTATTAGTCAGCTAGTGGTCTATTTTGTTGATATTTTGAAAAAAACAGCTCCTGGATTTGTTGATTTTTTGAAGAGTTTTTTGTATCTCTATCTCCTTCAGTTCTGCTCTGATCTTAGTTATTTCTTGTCTTCTGCCAGCTTTTGAGGATTTTTGATCTTGTTCCTCTGTTTCAATTTTGACAATAGGGTGTTGATTTTAGACCTTTCCTTGCTCCTCATGTGGGCATTTATTGCTATGATTTTCCCTCTAGGCATTGCTTTAAATGTGTCCCAGAGATTATGGTATGTTGTGTCTTCATTCTCATTGGTTTCGAAGAACATCTTTATTTCTACCTTCATTTCATTGTTTATCCAGTTGACATTCAGGAGCCAGTGGTTCATTTTCCATGAAGTGTGGTTTTGAGTTAGTTTCTTAATCTGAAGTTCTAATTTGATTGCACGGTGGGCTGGGAGACTGTTTGTTATGATCTCTGTTCTTCTGCATTTGTCTATTAAGTTCACTTGGTCCAGATCTGCATTCAAGTCCTGGACTTCCTTGTTAATTTTCTGTCTCATTGATCTGTCTAATATTGACAGTGGAGTGTTAAAATCTCCCACTATTATTGTGTGCAAAACTAAGTCTCTTGGTAGGTCATTAAGGACTTGCTTTATGTATCTGGGTGCTCCTGTATTGGGTGCATATATATTTAGAATAGTTAGCTTTGCTTGTTGTATTTGTCCTTTTACCATTGTGTAATGCCCTTCTTTGTCTCTTTTGATGTTTGTTGGTTTAAAGTCCATTTTATCAGAGATTAGGATTGCCACCCATGCTTTTTTTTTGCTTTCCATTTGCTTGGTAACTCTTCTTTCATCCCTTTATTTTGAGTCTGTGTGTGTCTTTGCATGTGATATGGGTCTTCTGAACACAGCACACCAATTGTTCTTGGATTTTTATCCAATTTACCAGTCTGTGTCTTTTGATTGGGGCATTTAGTCCATTTACATTTAATGTTAATATTGTTATGTGTGAATCTGATCCTGCCATTTTAATACTGGTTGGTTGTTTTGCCCTTTGGTTGGTGTAATTTCTTCATTGTGTTGCTGGTCTTTACCATTTGGTTCTTTTTTGCAGTGGCTGGTATTGGTTTTTCCTTTCTGTGTTTAGTGCTTCCTTCAGGAGCTCTTGTAAGGCAGGTCTGGTAGTGACAAAAATCTCTCAGCAATTGCTTGTCCATAAAGGATTTTCTTTCTCCTTTGCTTTTGAAGTTGAGTTTGGCTGGATATGAAATTCTAGGTTGAAAGTTCTTTTCTTTAAGGATGTTGAATATTGGCCCCCACTCTCTTCTGGCTTGTAGGGTTTCTGCTGAAAGATCTGCTGTTAGTCTGATGTGCTTCCCTTTGTGGGTGACCTGACCTTCCTCTCTGGCTACGCTTAGCATTTTTTCCTTCATTCCAACCCTGGTGAATATTATGTGCCTTGGGGTTACTCTTCTAGAGGAGTATAGTTGTGGTGTTCTCTGTATTTCCTGTATTTCAGTGTTGGCCTGCCTTGCTAGTTGGGGAAGTTCTCCTGGATAATATCCTGAATAGTGGTTTCCAGTTTGGATTCATTCTCTCTGTCATCTTCCAGTACATTGATCAAGTGTAGATTAGGTCTTTTCACATAATCCCATATTTCTTGAGGCTTTGTTCATTTCTTTTCACTCTTTGTTCTCTTTTCTTGCCTTCTTGCTTTATTTCATTGAGTTGATCTTCAATCTCTGATATCCTTTCTTCTGCTTGATCTATTCGGCTATTGAAACTTCTGGAAGTTGAAGTTTCAATAGCTTCTCGAAGTTCTTGTGCTGTGTTTTTCAGCTCCATCAAGTCATTTATGTTCTTCTCTAAGCTGATTATTCTAGTTAACATTTCTTCTAACCTTTTTTCAAGGTTTCTAGTTTCTTTGCATTGGGCTAGAATATGTTTTTTTTTATTATTATTATTTTAATTATTTTATTTTTTATGTTTTAAATTTTACTTTAGGTGCATATTATATCTGGCATTTCTCCCCATGTTATACCTCCCCACCCTCCCCACCCCCTGCTGTCTCTCCCCTACTCCCCCACCTGCCCCCAGTGTGTGATGCTCCTCTCCCTGAGTCCATGTGTTCTCATTGTTCAACACCCACCTATGAGTGACAACATGCAGTGTTTGGCTGTCTGTTCTTGTGTCAGTTTGCTGAGAATGATTTTTCCAGATTTATCCAAGTCCCTACAAAGGACATGAACTCATTGCTTTTTATGGCAATGAGTTTTTTTTTTTCTAGTATTCCATGGTGTATATGTTCCTCATTTGCTTTGTCCAGAACATGTTTCTTTAACTCAGAGAAGTTTGTTATTACCCATCTTCTGAAGCCTTCTTCTGTCAATTCGTCAAATTCCTTCTCTGTCCAGCGTTGTTCCCTTGCCGCTGAGGAGTTGTGATCTTGTGATGGGAGAGAGGTGTTCTGGTTTTTGATGGTTTCATTCTTCTAGTACTGTTTTCTTACCATTTCCTTGAATTTATATAGCTTTGATCTCAGGTAGCTGCTTGGGGAGGCGGCTGTTCCTTTGTCTGCCTGCAGACGCGCTGCTCAGTTGCCATGGATTCAGTGGAGCTACTGCATCTTTTATTTACTCAGGAAAATTAGGCCGGCTTCTACAATGGCGGCTTCCCTTCCCCCTGCTGAGCTCAATCATTTCTGGTTGCTCTCTAACTGATGCTCTGGGTGTGAAACTCTGAAGTGAGAGTTTTTTTGGCCTGCTGGGCTTTGTGGAGGGATTGGGGGGGACCCGTCCAGCCATATGGGCTGTTTTCCTGTTTTCAGTTCCCCTTCTTTCTGGGGGGCAGGCGGCTCTGCCCCACTGGCTTTCTGGCTTTCCCATCAGCCAGTGCTTCTGCCTAGATCTATGCTGGCAGCCCCAGTGCCAGCTGAAGTTGCTGTTCTGCCCTGTTCAGGCACTCACTGAGGCTTTTTCAGCCCGGGGAAGATGTCCTGTCCTGTGGGTTGTGGAGGGCTTGGGTGGAGTGCTGTATCCAAACCAAAGTCCCAGAGGGGGAGATCCCCTGGTCTTCCAGTCGGTTGCACACACCTCCTTGGTGGGGCAGTGCCCTGCCTTGCCTTAACTTGCCCTATTTGGTTTATACTCACTGTCCAACCAGACCCACAAAATGAACCTGGTACCTCGTTTGGAATTGTGGAGACCACTAGGCTTCTGTGTCTCTCTTGCTGGGAGCTACTTTCCTGAGCTCCCTCTTATTTGGCTATCTTGGGATCCTCCCTAGATTCTTAATATTAATTCAGTTCTCTGATTTGGATGGGTTTATAAAAATAATCGGTGTGTTTGTACCTTTTTAAGTAGAATTATCCCTAAACTTTCATTTACCTCCTCCCTAGTTTCCCAACGGTAAATATTCTTAATATCTTCCTAAGGGTGCACATTCTATCCCAGGGCTGCTTCTGTGGTTAAAGCAAATTCTTTTTTCTTTCAGTACTTGGAATATGTCATCTCAGTGTCTTCTGGCTTCCATGGATTTCAATGCAAAATCAGAAATTATTCTCATATTTAACATCCCTTTTAGGTGAAAAACTGCTTATTGGTGACAAACTGCTTTTCTCTTGCTATTTTCAAAATTTTATCTGTCTTTGGTTTTTGGTAGTTTGTATATAATGTGTCTAAGTTTTCCACCATTATTTCTTCAAATATTGATTCTACCCCCTTTCTCTCTATTTTTCTTGAAATCCCATTATGCTTATGTTGATATGCTTGATGGCATCCCACAGGTCTTTTAGGTTCTCTTCACTTTTCATTCCTTTTTTAATTCTGTTACTCAGACTGAGCAATCTCACTTGACTGATATGCAAGCTCTCTGATTCTTTCCTTTGCTTGTTCAAATCTGCTATTTAGTTCTTCTAGTGAACTTTTCATTTCAATTATTTTACTTTTCAGTTCCAAAATTCCCATGAGGGTCCTTTTCATACTCTCTGTTTCTTCATTGATATCAATTTGTTGTGACATTATTTTCATGATCTCCTTTAGTGCATCAGTCATTGATTCCTTTATTTCTTTTAACATGTTTAAAATAAATGCTTTAAAGTCCATATATATGAGAGGTCTTTAAAAAGGCACATTATAGAAAAAAACCTTATAAACCATAGATGGATTTTTAAAAAATTTTGTAACAAAATAAACTCATACTAACATTATAACGTGTCTGAACAGGATCTATTTTGAGACACTAAGAAAAATAAGACATTAGTTTAAAAAGAGCCACTATAAGAGCAATATGAATTCTGCTCAAATTGAAGCAAGAACAAACATCAAATTTATGGTGAAGTGTGTGGGTGGAAGATGGTAAATCACTGATGCATTATGAAAAGTGTATGGGGACAATTTTCCAAACAAATCAGCATTCTACTATGGGTAACTCAGTTTAAGAAGGAACAAGACAATATTGAAGATGAAGTCTGTAGCAGCTGACCATCCACATCAATTTACAAGAAAAAAATTCATCTCATTCACATCCAATTGGAGAGGACTGATAGTTATCAGCAGAAACAATAGCCAACGCCATAGACATCCCAATTAACTCTGCTTACACAATTCTGGCTGAAAAATTTAAAACTGAACAATATTTCTGCTTGATGGGTGCCAAACTATTGTGCACAGATCAGTTGCAGACAAGAGCAGAGCTTTCAATGGAAATTTTAAACAACTGGTATCAACATCCTGAAGAATTTCTTTGAAAAATTGTCATGGCTTTTCTGGTTTGATCCTGAAAAAAAGCACAAAGTAACGGCTACCAAAAGGTAAAATTGGTTCCATCAGAGCAAAAGCAGGTTAGTCAAGGGCAAAAGTCACAGCAATAGTTTTGGGGGAATGTTCAGGGAATTTTGCTTGTTGACTTTCTAGAGGCCCAAAGAACAATAACATCTGCTTGCTATGACAGTATTTAAAGAAAATTAGCCAAAGCTTTATCAGAAAAATGCTCAGAAAAGTTTCACCAGAGAGTCTTCCCTACAACAATGCTCTTGCTCAATCCTGTCATCAAACAAGGGCAATATGGCTGGACTTTCAATGGAAGGTCATTAGATATCCACCTGACAGTCCTCATTTGGCTCCTTCTGACTTTTTTTTGGTTTCCTAATCTTTAAAAAGTTAAAAAACTCTGTAAAGAATGTCTCATTTTTTCAGTTTTTTACAGAGTTAAAAGGAATGTCCATTTTTCTTCAGTTAATATGTAAAAAGACTGTATTTACATGGCTAAGTTCCCAGGACCCTCAATTCTTTAAGTATGAACTAAATGGCTGGTATCATCACTTATAAAAGTGTCTTGAACTTGATGGAGCTTATGTTGAGGAATAAAGTTTATATTTTGTTATCTTTTTATGTATTGTTTTATTTATCTTTAATCTTTAATTTTTATCTTTTATAGGTTTTATTTTTATCTTTTGATTCCATTTTTCACAAACTTTTGAAATCCTCTCATAATATCTGGACAGTTTCTATTGTTTTCTTTTCCTTTGCATGGGCCATATTTTCATATTTCTTTATATGTCTCATACGTTTTGCTGAAAACTCGACATTTAGAATACAGTTCTGCACTTTAACTATTGGAATACATATTACCTCATTGCCCAATGATGCAGTTCTCACCTATTTCTGAGAAATGCATCACTGGGCAATTTGATAGTTGTGTGGGATTTATAGGGTATACTTATACAAACCTATTACCATAAGCTATGCCATATAGCCTAGGTGTGTAGTAGACTATATGTAGTAGGCGCCCACTACACACCTAGGTATGTGGCATAGCTTATAGTCCTAAGCTTAAAATCTTTACTGCATGCTGCTCCACTGAATGCTGTAGGCAACTGGAACACAATAGTATTTGTGTATCTAAACACAGAAAAGCTGCATTAAAAATGTGAATTAAAAATATAGTCTAAACAAATTAAAAATGGTACACCTGTATAGAGAATTTACCATGAATGGAACTTGCATAACTGCAAGTTGCTGGGTAAGTCAGTGAGTCAGAGGTATGTATGCATCCTGCATGGCCCTTTGGGAAAGTCTCTTTAAATTGAGAAGTCACTACCATCTTCTGAGGCAATAAATAGAATGCAGTTGTGATGTCTGGAGCTAGAACAGCTATATTGCTCTGTATAGTGAAGCACAGTGAATGGTAGAACAGGAGCAGGGGAAGAATATGTTCTCTCTACATCATGGAGTTACTCACTATCCCAGTCGGACTATCTACCTCCACACCTTTTCTATGTTAGAAAAGAAACAGCTACTGGTTGTTGTTATTGTCACTGACTTTTTTTTTTTAAGATGGAGACTCACTCTGTTGTCCAGGCTGCAGTGCAGTGGCACAAACTTGGCTCACTGTAACGTCTGCCTCCCAGGTTCAAGCCTCAGCCTCCCCAGTAGCTGGGATTACAGGTGCCCACCACCAAACCCAGCTAATTTTTGCATTTTTAATAGAGACAGAGTTTCACCATATTGGTCAGGCTGGTCTTGAACTCCTGACCTCAAGTGATCGACCTGTCTCAGCCTCTCAAAGTTCTGGGAGTACAGGAGTGAGCCACTGCAGCCAGCATGTATCATTTATTACCTGATATATGCAGATAAATCTGATCCTGATACAGGGCTAGTAATAGTCCTTATCTCATAAAACATTTTGTGATAATTTAACTGAGAAGCAAGTGTGGAGCACTTAAGAGTGACATCTATTGTGCAGTACTTTTTTGTAAGTATCAGCCATTCTATTATCTACCTCTCTCCTTAGTTTTAGAGCCCAGGAGGAAGTAAGTAAGTTAGACTTCACTACTGAGGAACCTAGGAAGAATGTAGAAGTCAGAGAAGATTATAGGCCATTATTAATAGAAATAGGACCAGAAAATACTATTAAAATATTGAACCCATTTCTTTAGGAACTCAGACACTTTTAACTAGATATGGCTGTATGGTAAAGGACTTGGCTAATCTTTGTCCCCAGCTCCTGAGAGATAGCCTTTAAATTCTTGGAATTTCCTAAGAGGTAAGAGTGTCTTTCTTACTCATAGTGAGCCCTTCAGATCACACTTGATAGCTTATGCTGACAAGATGACTCATGGTGGGCTCTTAATTTGGGCTAATTAGATGAATTATAATGGAATTACCAGGAGGATGAACTGTGTAATTCGAGGGGTCAGTCTTTGGACTCGGTAATGATAGCCTAATCCCTGAGGGAGGTAGGGAAGCCTGGAGATTCAGTAGCATGGCCAACAATTCAATCAATTACACCTATGTAATGAAGTCCCAATAAAAGCTATGGACACTGAACCTCATTTGAACTCCTGGTTGCTGATGCTCTTGAGTATTACCACACAAGTGTCTGTAGAATAGAATGTCATATAGGACTCCACAAAGACAGGACAATGGAAGCTATGGAAGCTTCAGGTTAGGCCTCTGTCAGACCTCACCCTCTGAATCTCTCCCTTTGGATGATTCTAATTTCCTTTTGCTGTAATAAAAGTACAATCGTAAATACATCATTTTCCTAAGTTTGGCGAGTTAGTGAATCAAATGTGAAGAGGTGGCAGCAACCCCCAAATTTGTAGCCAGTTGCTCAGTTGTGAAGGTGGCCTGGGGAACCTCGAACTTGGAGCTGGCGTCTGAAGTGTGGGCAGTCTCATAGAGGAGTGTGTCCTTAATTTGTGAGATTTGGCTCAGCCCCAGGTGGTTGGTATAAGAAGGTCAGGGCAAGGGAAAAATAAACTGCCTTCTCTCTTCATTCCTTCTATGACATCAGCTTTGAAAGGCAGGGGTTGGGCCAGACGCAGTGGCTCACGCCTGTAATCCCAGCACTTTGGGAGGTCGAGGTGGGAGGATCACGAGGTCAAGAGATCAAGACTATCCTGGCCAACATGGTGAAACCCCAACTCTACTAAAAAAATATAAAAATTAGCTGGGCGTGGTGGCATGCGCCTGTAGTCCCAGCTACTTGAGAGGCTGAGGCAGGAGAATTGCTTGAACCCAGGAGGCGGAGATTGCAGTGAGCCAAGATTGCGCCACTGCACTCCAGCCTGGCGCCTGGTGACAGAGCGAGACTCTGTCTGAAAAGAAAAGAAAAAAAGAAAAGAAAAGAAAAAGGCAGGGGTTTAGTTCTGGACTTGAATTCTTCCTGTATTCTGCCCAAACTTCTTAGCTATGCCCATACCATATTTATCTTTGCATCTATTAGGCATTATGGAGTAACACTGAACTGCAGAAAATCAGTTCTCAAGAAGAGAACTGTCATGGATATCAAGAATATTGAATTTTAAAACCAAGAAAGTAACATAGCATTAGCTTAATTTGATTTGGGATTATATTACTTCTGTGGCAGATAAAAACCACAAACTTCTTAGTTTAAAGCAAACATCTAAAATAGCAACGTGAACACTCTGCTGAAAGATTTTTAACTTCAGCATAAAAATTGTGCCAGCTTTGAAACAATTTTATCTTTTTACCAGTATAATTCATAACCCACAATTTAAGGGTAAAACACCAAATTACTTTTAAATCAAATTTTTATTTAGGATTACATTCCTGGAAATAAAATTTTTATAAGGAACCTAAATTCTTATAGAGAACTTCACTTGTTTGTGGAATGTAGTCCTGACTTGCTAAGTAAGCTACTTTCATGGATGATTATTTCAATTAATTTTATTTTCTATGTATCCTTTTTTCTCCTATAGAAAAATGAGAGCTTTCTGTGGCCCGCAGAAAACCAAATTATTTGTACAGAACTCATGCAAATAATTATTAAGCCCATTGCCAAAATTAGTCTTTCAGCATATAAGCATGTATACTGTCAATTCCAGACATCCCTCTCATCAGTGCTCCTATTTTATTTCCAAGTATTCCCAAATATCATTAACACAAAATTCATGTTGCTCTGACAAAGTTTTGGCAAAAGTAAAATAGTGACGTTGACAGGTTCCTAGAACTGAGGTGTCCTTAGCGATGTGAGCAGGCAAGGGCCAAGTCTCCACTCCACGGAATTTAAGGATTCCCAAATTTTACCTCCTACTTACGGGTTTCTCCAGGGAAACCTGACAGTGAGAGTGCTGTCTGATTCACAGACTAGGGGGTCTCTTAAATCTACATAGGCGAGACAGGAGTGAGAAGCTAGGTTGTAAAGTCTGAGTTGCTGGGACTTATCAGGCCAAAGCAGATTCAGGGATCCCAACACGGTGGTGACTACACAGCTATGACGGGGTTCCATGACATCAGGCACAGAGGACTGGTCAGTGGTCATCTTTCAGTCACAGCCCCAAAACTATCATATAAACTTACACTCTTCTGCATCCTTGGTTTCAGATGGTGCCACCTGGCGTCATAGCCTGATCCCAAATTTCTTACGGATCAGCTCATGTGTCCCAAATTGCTGATCCTTCACTTTTTACCCCACACTTATCGCTTTGGGTCAACTCACTCGAAACAGTGTTCTGATCGTAACCACACATCACCTCAGTCAGAATTAGGGCTAAAATAGAATCAGAAAAATTCAAATGTACCACTTTGGTAGTTTCCAGACATCTGGATGTTGAATGTTTTATTTTTATCTGACCCTTTCCAACCTCTATGTCCTAGGCACCGAATTAAGTACTTTACAAATATTAATTCATAACAGCCCATGATTTAGTTTTATAATAATTATTCCTAATTTACAGATGAAACAAGTAAAGTGTAAATAGATGAAGTAACATGTCCAATATCTGCCGGATGGCAAGTGGTGGAATGGAAACTCAAACCCAAGCAACTGAACCCCAGATTTCAGAATTGTTTTGCCCTGCTAGATAATCACCTGAGACTGTTGGATTGGGCTTTCCCAAGGCAAGACATTGTACTCAATTTGTTATTTCAGCAATACTAACTCATCTTACAGATAATTTGACAATTTTTAGAACACTATCACAAACATCAGTATGCCAAGTAAATAACGTTTTATTTGATATAACATGATTAAATAGTTCTAATTAAAAATTTATAGAAGTGCAAACAATCACTGATTAACAGTTTTTGGTGTCTGAGATTGTCTATCTTTGAAGGAATAAATATATAGTTTTTTTCCTGTGGAATTCTTTGGTAGGAAATAACAGAACATTTTTTTCCTCTATTTCAACTTTTAGGTTCAGAGGGTACATGTGTAGGTTTGTTACATGGGTAAACTGCATGTCATTGGAGTTTGGTATACAGACGACTTGGTTACCCAGGTAGTGAGCATAGTACCAGATAGGTAGTTTCTGGACCCTCACCCTCCTCTTACCCCCAACCCTCAATGGGCCCCAGTGTCTACCGTTCCCTTCTTTGTGACCATATATATTCAATGATTAGTTCTCATTTACAAGTGAGAATGTGTGGTATTTGGTGTTCCATTCCTGCATTAATTTGCTTAAGACAATGGCATCTAGCTGCATTCACATTGCTGCAGAGGATGAGATCTTGTTCTCTTTTTGTGTCAGTGTAGAATTCCATAGTGTATATGAATCACATTTTTGCTATCCAGTCCACTGTTGATGGGCATCTAGGTTGATCCTGTCTTTGCTATTGAAATTACAGAACTCTGTTAGTTTTTAAAGTATGTTTTTCTTCTATTTCATATTACATGTATGCTTGCTCCTACATGTATATTTCATAGGGGCATAATCTATCTAAAAGTCACTATTTCTCCAACTCATCCTAGTTTTTGATCCCTAAAATTTTCCACTCACTTTATTATCACTACAAAAATATTGATATTTAGGCTTAAAACTTTACTCAACTCTTGCCTCATGAAAATTTTCTCTGATTATCTCAGGCCCAAATTATGCATGTTCTGTCCATTTTTTTTTTAATTTCAAAGCATTTAAATACCCTATTCTGATATCTGTCATTTAAACTTTATGTTTTGTTCTTGTTGCTGACTCTCTCACTATGTTGCAAATTCTCTGCAGACAGGGACTTTTCATAGAGCTTTCAGTTTCTCACTAACACTGTATATTTTTCATAGTAGACATTTATTCAGTGATGTGAGAGGAATAGATTTGCCTTTACTTAGGACCAACCCTGTATCATGCAAGATGATGCACTGGATATATGCCAGTCCATAAAAAAAGTCCCTGCTCTTATGCTGCTTACATTGCAGTGGGGACAGACTGACAATACGTGATAAACTCATCACTGGAATTGCACATGAAACACTGCTGCCGTGGAGCTGTCCAAGTTTGATTTAACTGTGGTGGCCAGGAAAGGCCTCCAGTAGAAGCAGCGAGGTGCACTGCAGGAAGGTGCCTGGTTGCAGGGCCGCATTGAGAGTATTCCACACACAGCCCAATGGCAGGCCCAAGCCTTGAAGGGCTGAAGCATGGTGGGGATGACAGAGGTGAGGGCTGGAGCACTGTCACCCATGGGGACAGTGTTGGGCAAGGAGTTTGAATGGTAGCAGGTCAGATCATAGCAGGCTTTGGGGATCATGGAAAGAGTTAAGTCATTGTTCTAAGCGTGATGGAAGCTGACTTGTGTGTTTTAAGGTCAATGACAATCTCATTTTCATTTGTAAGAAGCATCATGGCAGCAATGTGAAGAAATTTTACAAGTAGTCATTTAAACGGCCTCACAGTTTGGTCTCTCCCCTGAGTCCTACTATCTAAAGAAGGGAAACAAACATTCCTAAAGCCACAAAATCAGTCAGAAGCAGAGGTTGAATTCAAATTTAGATATGGTTAATCCAAAGACTTTGCTGTTTGATATAAGAGGTCTTAATAATCTTTCAAACAAATTGCTTATTTTGCTTTATCATTCAACTTTAAGTAAAGATGGCAATTATGTTGTATAATAACATTGAACAGGCTCTTCATCCATGTTGGGTAGAGAGACACATGCTTTAAAGGAGGAAATGCCTTTCTCTTGTTTGCTGACCTTGAAGAGGTCTGGTGGCACATCTCTGCCACTTAGTAATTGGGAGACACTAATCTAGAATCTAAAACCTCACACATCGGTACTGATATGGCTATCATACTCATCTGATAAGCAAAGTAAACTAAATTTAAATTTTCACAGAACACTAATTTTGACAAATGTTAAAAGGCTATGCTTTCTTTTTTCTTTCTTTCTTTCTTTTTTTTTTTTGAGACAGAGTCTCACTCTGTCACCAGGTGTCAGGCTGGAGTGTAGTGGCACAATCTCGGCTCACTGCAACCTCTGCCTCCCAGGTTCAAGCAATTCTCCTGCCTCAGCCTCCCAAGTAGATGGGACTACAGGCACACGCCACCACGCCCAGCTAATTTTTGTATTTTTAGTAGAGACGGGGTTTCACCATGTTGGCCAAGATGGTCTTGATCTCTTGACCTCGTGATCCGCCCACCTTGGCCTCCTAAAGTGCTGGGATTACCGGCTTGAGCCACCACGCCTGGCCTTTTTTTTTCTTTTCTTTTCTTTTTAACTTTTTTTGAGATGGAGTCTCATTCTGTTGCCCAGGCTGGAGTGCGATCTCAGCTCACTGCAACATCCACCTCCCATGATCAAGTGATTCTCCTGCCTCTGCCTCCTGAGTAGCTGGTATTACATTATCCCTGACCATGCCCAGCTAATTTTTGTATTTTTAGTAGAAATGGGGTTTCACCATGTTGGCCAGGTTGGTCTCGAACTCCTGATCTCAAGTGATCCACTCGTCTCAGCCTACCAAAGTGCTGGGATTACAGGCATGAGCCACTGCACCAAGCCCTATTTTTACTTTTGATCCATCTTTTCACATTTCCGTTTATTGTAGTTGTCTTGTGATCATTTCTGTAGATGAAATAGCAGTGAATTTGCCACTAAAATGGTATGCCTTGTGAGTATTAATGTCCCTGGGAAAAAAGGTATTCAGCTTTGTGGCATGCAGCTTGTCTGAACTTCTGAACACGATTACTGTGACACTGACGTATTCGGGACTCTTGTGTTTGTATTACTAAAGAGTCACTTTAAAATACAATATTCTCTTTAAGAGGCTCTCAGGCAAAATGAGGACTAAAGATGCCTAAGAAAAAGAGTTAAGTGTCTAGAAAACAAGATTAGCCTTCTTTACTTGATCTCTGGGAAAGAGAATTGAGCTGAGATGTTTCAGTGCAGACAGCTATCGGAAATTCCACTTTCGCTTTGTCTTTACTAACTCAAGGAGCAAAGGCAAAAGAGATTTCTTCTCTTTCCTTGTCTCTTTGTCTTATTGTATTGCTACCCTTGTAAGTAACCTAACATAAATGTAATTGTTTAAACATAAACCAGCACCCAAACACGGCTTGATAGCAGCTCAACAGAAAATGCCCTAGTAGTATTAGATAAAATGATTCTATCCTAGAAGTATTAGATAAAATGTATCCTTATGATTAACTACAGGTGACATTTTATCCACTTCCTCTGTGTACAGAAATGTGGAAAACAGAATAGTCATTTAAAAGACAGACAGATCACATTCACACATTTTGCTGTTTGATCTATCACACAGCATGGATACTGTGGCAAACACACTGTTTCCAAACAGTTACAGGAACTATTAAAGGCCAATATTAAAACTATATCTACTTTTGCAATCAAGTGGTTTTCTCTTGAAGACAAGGCATGGTTAATGCTTTTGTTTAAAATTCATTTTCTTTGGGATAGGACTGTCATATCTTATTTTAGATGATTTAAAATCAATATGAAAAATCAATATCAAACTCAATGACTAATCTTTTTGAATGGAAAAGTCATGGCTATTTATGGATTATACAGTATATTCTATAAGTATAAATTAGCTTCCTAGCATAGAATATGAAATTTTAAATCAATTGTATATAAAAGAATACTGATAGATAAATTCATTTTCTGAATTATCTGTCATTTTGTACTCACAAATAAACCTGTCCTTACACTTCATATAGATTTTAATTATATTTCTCAACTCAAGTTTGCAAGTTAGATTTAATATGTCCAGGTAAGCGAGGAAGTTAACACATTTTTTAGCATATTCTACTGTATCAATTATGTTCTCTCATCTTGGATAAATTCATAATAAACAGCATGGTCTCATGAAATAATTAAACTCACAGTATGAGAGTATGAACAGACTCTTGATTTCCTGCTTTACCAGCTTGAGCAGCCAAAATATCTCAGTTATTTTAATAATTACATTAACGTGACCCTACATTTCCTGGGATAATCCCATTTACTTGAGAATGTTTATCATATAATTCAGGTATTGTTGCCCCTGAAGCAGAGGTATTGTTAGAATTTAGGAATATCATCTTGATTCTGGAGGACAGCACAGTGTCATCAGGTGCTGGATGCTTATTTTGGAACAGGCAGTGCCAAGCTGGAGACTCACGGCTGACCAATAAGAAGCCCAGCTTTATGTATCACTACCAACAGCATGGATGGATCAGAGGAATGTCCTGAAAATATCATTGTCATGGACGCTTGATGTGCAGGGCAGTGCTGGTTCCAAATACCATGGGGAGGAAGATCTGGAGCAAGAACCACCGTTACATGCAAAGAGTATTGCATGTGGTCCCTGCTCACTGCTCCAGTTGCAAGTCTCATCATCTAACTATTGCTCTAGCAAGACCTGTTGAATGTAACCCCAGGAGAAGGGAAAGGTAAGCAAATATCCTTGCTCCTCCCCTTCCAAAGTTATATCCAGCTATAGTCATTCCAGACTTTTAAATACCTGGATTCTTACTTTTACACACAAAAAAATTATTTGTGTATGCCTGTTAAGCACAAAGCATTGGGTGAGTCGATTAGAGATTGGACACAGAGAGATTTCTGTCTTCAGGAAGATTGATTCCACATTCAGTCCTTCCCCACAACAATCTAGGCTTTCACATTGGGCCTGGTTGCCAGCTTCAGTTCTGTATCAGGATGAGATGCTCCATGAGAAAATCTTAAACTTTCCTGCCTGTTCATATTGGTATTTCCTCAGAAGGAAGAGGAAATGGGATCTTAATCTTTTCTCTCACAGGAAGACAACTTCCATGCTTTTTTGCAGTTTTGCTCAGCTTCTTCCCAGCAAATCTTGAGTTGTTCTGTATACCAGGGAGTAGCTGGAGTGAGGCAGTCAGCAACCTTTGTCAACTTCCAAAACTTCTTGCTTTGGGCTGACTGACTACAGCTATAACAACAACAGCAAAAACCTTTAAATAAAGTGATCTTATTTAAAATTTTTAAAATGAAATACCAGGGGGATAGAAAATATTTCTTTCGGAAAGGCTGCTCCCACTTTCTTTCCACCTCAATTTTGTCAAGAACATTCCAGAAGAAAAGAAATTCTTTCTGTATTCATACTCCTCCATTCATACACTTTCATTTTCCTTAAACACAGTAACCATAACTGAAACTGTCAGAGAAAAGTCATGAACTCTATTTAGAACATTTGCATGAATTTCCAATATAAATGTAAACCTTTAAAAAAACTCTTTGGCCCAATTTTGTAATCATGTATAGAAAATGGTTTCTTTAAATTGTATCTATTTGAGGATATACATTTAAATGCTAGCTTTTATATTTGAAAACACTTTTTATTGGGACATTTTCTGTTTTTCTGGAAATAGTTGTATAAATTAAATCCATTCTAAATTGAATACACTATACTTTCACAATTGTTGGAGCCATTTTGATAGTTCAGTCAGCAAA
>CAUYQU010038155.1:0-21412 GCA_963574635.1 Cheracebus regulus | reverse complement strand
TGTAGGAGGAGAGGCATTCTGATTTCGGGTGTTCTCAGCCTTTTTGCACTGGTTTCTTCCCATTTTTGTGGATTTATCCACCTGTCGTCTTTATAATTGCCGACTTTCAGATTGGGTCTCTGAGTGGACGTCCGGCTTGTTCGTGATGAAGTTTTTTCTGTTTCTTAGTTTTCCTTCGGGGGCGCCCCTTCCCCACAGAGCCGGGCCTTCCCGGGTTCCGCTGTGCTTGTTCTCAGTCCTCAGCGCTTCCGATTGCTGTTCTCCTGGTGAGGATAGGACCGGCGGAGCCCGACTAAAAGGGCATCCAGTCCCATACACTCCACACCGAGAAGCGCCGTGCCGGCCAAAAAAGTCGCACTGGTGACCCGTGTGGCTCCTTCGCCGGGAATCTCCCAGTCTGTGGGCATCAAAAATTCGTCTGCAATTGCGGCATCCACTCAGTCTCTGCGCTTTCACTGGGAGCTACAATCCTGAGCTGCTGTTACACGGCCATCTTGGATCTCTCTCTGCCCGGTGATGAAGTTTTTCTGTTTCTTAGTTTTCCTTTGGCGGACGCCCCTTCCCCACAGAGCCGGACCTTCCTGGGTTTGCTGTGCTTGCTGTGAATCTCAGTCCTCAGCGCTTCCAATTGCTGTTTTCCTTGTGGGGTTGGGACCAGCCGAGCCCGTCCGTCCCGTATACTCCGCACTGGGAAGCACTGCGCTGGGGCACCGGCAAAACAACTGCGCAGGCCAAAAGAGTCGCGCTGGCGACCCATGTGGCTCCTCTGCTGGGAATCTCCTGGTCTGTGGGCAACAAAAATTCATTGGAAAGTGCGGCGTCCACTCGTTCTCTGCACTTTCACTGGGAGCTACATTCCTGAACTGTTGCTAATCGTCCATCTTGGATCTCTCTCTAAAGTTTTTCTTTTTATTTTATTATTATTATTATTTTGTGAGATCGAGTTTTGCTCTTGTTGCCTAGGCTGGAGTGCAATGGTGTGATCTCAGCTCAGGGCAACCTCCATCTCCCTGGTTCAAGCGATTCTCCTGCCTCAGCCTCCTAAGTAGCTGGGATTACAGGCATGTGCCACCACACCTGGCTAATTTTGTATTTTTAGTGGAGATGGGGTTTCACCACGTTGGTCAGGTGAACTCCTGACCTCAGGTGATCTGCCCACGTTGGCCTCCTAAAGTGCTGAGATTAGAGATGTGAGCCACCTCGCCCGGCCAAAAGTTTGTAAATGCTAATGAAGTCTACAAATTGAAATGTTTTGGCATACAGAGGAAAATAATGGGTTTTTTTTGTTTGTTTGTGGGGTTTGTTTTTTGCTTTTTTTGTTTGTTTGTTTTTTGGAGTAGGAGTCTTGCTCTGTCCCCCAGAGCTGGAGTACAATGGCACAATCTTGGCTCACTGCAACCTCTGCCTCCCAGGTTCAAGTGATTCTCTTGCCTCAGACTCCCAAGTAGTTGGGATTACAGGTGCCCACCCCCATGCTTGGCTAATTTTTATATTTTTTTAGTAGAGACAGGGTTTCACCATGTTGGTCAGGCTGGTCTCAAACTCCTGACTTCAGGTGATCCACCTGCCTTGGCCTCCCAAAGTGCTGGGATTACAGGTGTGAGGCACCATGCCTGGCCAAAAATAATGTTGTTGTGTTTTTTTAAGAGACGGGGGTCTCACTATGTTGCCCAGGCTGGACTCTTAACTGCTGTAACTGCTGGGCTCAAGGGATCCTCCTACCTCAGCTTCCTGAGTAGCTGGAACTACAGGTGCTCTGCTGGAAAATAACTTTTTAAGGCTAAACTCTGATTCTTCATTTCTTACCAACAGACTATGTAACATTTTTTTAAATAATTTATTTTTAAATTGTGGCTATTTATAATTTTTCTATAACAAGCCTATATATTTTCCCCTTTTATCTGGAAATGTCAAAAATATTACAAGCAAATGCACATCTCACCTTACAAATAAGGAGAAAACATGATTTAAATTGTTAAACTCAGAAATGAGCCTGGACTACATATCAGAATTCTAAATACTAGGTCCCCACTTTACTACCTTGGCAAAATACTTCATCCTGTGAATGCTGGGTGAAGATAAAATAGCATAGTTGTGCCTAAGTTAATTTTATTCAGCTAAAATTTTCTTAACTTCGGTTATACTTATTGGGAGATTTTAGCTCTCGAGATAGGGTGAACACTTTTTAAAAGGCAGTAAGTGTACTAATTAAAGTGAACTTTCCCCATTTCTTCTTTTTCTACAATTTGTTTCACTGTTTATTTTTCCTGCAGCTGGAAGGGGAATGAAACAGTTAGAGGAAACAATAGTGTCAGAGAAGGAGAGAGCCCCTTTTCCTCCTTCCTAAGAGCTTCACAACTCAGCTCTCTGCGTTTTGTTTCCAGAAAGACCTCCCACAGAGCCAATATCTGCAACTTTCAAGATGGTCAAAGCTTGCTCACCAAGACAGACCTTTAATTGAAGTTACTTTATTCACCCTTAGAAGTAATACTGAAAGTTTGAGGCTACATATTTCCATCAGGGAATATACTGGGTTCCCCCTCCAATACTACCATTAAAAAATTCTGTAGGATTCAATAATATAATTAAAAGAATCTGAAGCACCATTTTTATAGACACGGAACAAAAGTTTAGAAAGACAAGCAAATTGAACTGTAGAGAGAAAATTAGGAAAGACACTGATGAAAGAATCACAATGCAAATTCTAAAGTTTTGAAAGATCGGGGCATTGGGGGCGGATTTGGGGCGGGGTGGGGGAGGGGAGGCAATTTACACCACAAGGAAAACTCTTCTATTTCCCTAACATTTGGAATTCTAATGGGGTGTACACTCTCTCTTACTAACACCTATTTTTTGTTTTTTAACCAGAAAACAAATGGTTAGATTTTTCCACACAGAGCAAAAGGAAAAACTGCACCTTAAAATTTGTATTTAGTTTTTGTTTCATTTATTTGCATAATTAACCTAGCTACATATCAAGAGGGCTTGCTTCCTCCAAAATAAATGTCTCCCTTTTTAAACTTGACAGGTTTACAAAATGTTCCCTCAGATCATTTCAGCAAATTAATCTTCATGGTGTAGGCTCATGGGATGCATGGAGGAAATTCTGACTAAACCCCAAAAAAAAGATCCTGGTCAAAATGACAAGGCAACACTGTGATGGTCCACTCATTTATTCTTTCATTCATTTATTTAACAAATATTTATAGAGTTCTGTATATGAGCAAGAAACTGGGCTAAACCCTGCTATGAAAGGAGCAGATATGATCCAAAATTCAGTAAGTATGGTCTGAATTATAAGGTCTACTACACCTTGGACTATAAAGAAGAGACATGTAAATAAATAATTACAATATAATGTAGCAAGTGTTAAAATAGATATGTGTACAGTGTTCCAGAACAGAAGAGGGAGCTAATTACTCAATTTCATTGCTAGTTATACAGAAATAAAGTACAAGCTATGTTTCGATAACCAAAACAAAGCAGCAAATAGAAGTAATGATCCCAGTGCCTCAGTTTTTAAAACACCTTGTTTCTTTCTGAATTACTGTCCTCACTTGAGTTATAGAAATCATCAGGTTGGCCAGGCGTGGTTGCTCACACCTGTAATCCCAGTGGACGGATCACTTGAGGTCAGGAGTTCAAGACCAGCCTAGCCAACATGGTGAAACCCTATTTCTACTAAAAATACAAAAAATTAGCCAGGCATGGTGGCGTGTGCCTGTGGCTTCAGCTGTTAGGAAGGCTGAGGCAAAACAATAGCTTGAACCCAGGAGGCGGAGGTTGCAGTGAGCTGAGATTGCGCCACTGCACTCCAGCCTAGGTGACTGAGCAAGATTCTGTCTTACAAAAAAAAAAAAAAAACTGACTTCTTTCACTAACCAATAATGTAATATTTTTACATTGCAAACCAGTGCATACATTCAAATATATTTATAAAAAACATTAAAATATCTTTGCTATGTTCAATGCACTCTGATATATTTTATCCTGTTCTGTTCCTTTATCGCTCTTTCCTTCCTTCCTTCCTTTCTTTTTCTCTCTTCTTTCTTTCTTCTTTCTTTCAGACAGAGTTTTGCTCTTCTTGTGCAGGCTGGAGTGCATTGGCACAATCTCAGCTCACTGCAACCTCTGCCTCCTGGGTTCAAGTGATTCTCTTGCCTCAGCCTCCCCACTAGCTGGGACTAGAGGCATGCACCATAACACCTGACTAATTTTGTATTTTTAATAGAGACAGGGTTTCTCCATGTTGGTCAGGCTGGTCTCAAACTCAGGTGATCCGCCTGCCTTGGTCTCCCAAAGTGCTGCGATTACAGGCATGAGCCACCATGGCCAGCCTTCTTTTTCTTTTTTAATTGCTGGTGGCAACCCATTAAATTGATTTTACATCTCACTAATAGGCAGACCCTACAATTGAAAAAGTGTTTGGGCAGCCGCAGTAGCACACACCTGTAATTCCAGAACTTTGGGAGACCAAGGTGGGCAGATCATGAGGTCAGGGGTTCAAGACCAGCCTGGCCAATATGGTGAAACCCTGTCTCTACCAAAAATACAAAAAAAAATTAGTTAGGTTTGGTGGCGTGCACCTGTAGTCCCAGCTACTGACGAGGCTGAGGCAGTAGAATTGCTTGAACCTGGGAGGTGGAGGTTGCAGTGAGCCGAGACTATGCCACTGCACTCCAGCCTGGGCAACAGAGCAAGACGCGGTCTTGAAAAGAGAAGGGAAGGGAAGGGGAAGGGGAGGGGAGGGGAGGGGAGGGAAGAAAAACAGTGTTTGGCCAGGTGCAGTGGCTCAGGCCTGTAATCCCAACACTTTAGGAGGCCAAGGCCAGCAGATTGCTTGAGCCTAGGAGTTCAAGATCAGCCTGGACAACATGATAAAACCCCCTCTCTACAAAACACACAAAAAATTAGCTGGACATGGTGGCGTGCACCTGTAGACTCAGCCATTCAGGAGGCTGAGGTGGGAAGATCTCTTAAGCCTGAGAGGCAGAAGTTGCAATGCATTGAGATCGTAACACTGTACTCCAGCTTGGGTGCCAGAGCAAGACACTGTCTCAAAAAAAAAAAGAAAAAAAGAAAAAAGGAAGAAAAACAATGTTCCAATGTGTTCATTAAAAATGAAAAAGAAGCAAAGCAGTAATACTTAGAATAGAACCAAGTGAGATCAAAAGATCCCCAAAGACCTACATCCTGCCCAGTAAACTGGTAAATCTCAAAACCATACAAGGTCTCTGGAAGAATAAAAGTCCTGTGATTCTCAACCCTTTATCCATCTCGGGCTTCTCAACCCACATCAACAGAAAGAGGTGTCCAGTTCTCAAAAGGTGGATCCGCTCCAATGGCTATTTTTGAAGACGCCATGGAGGATAAGGATGATCTTACAGAGAACAAAACTGAAGCACCCAGATGGTCTGACCAAGAAACACACACAACTAGGACCAGGAGCTATCATTATTCCTCTCCAGCAGGATAAGACATAGCTGTGGACTACTGACATCCTGTTTTCCCTCACATATACTGGATGCATTAACATTTGGCCTCAGGGTTCCAGACCATGAGGAACTACCTCTAGACCTGACCAAAATGGAATACCTCTCAGAGATTTCAAACAAGTGGATGAGCTGTGTGGATTGTAATTGTGTAATCCCACCCACTTACTTACTAGATAAAGCCTACCTTTTTTCCTGAAGTGTAATAATGAATTCAAGTCATCAGTATCCAGTACAATACCACCTCATCATAATTTGCAAAATGTTAAAATATCTAACTAATTAATGGTAACTTTCCCCAGGCTGGAGTGCAGTGGCATGATCTGGGCTCACTGCAACCTCCACCCCTCCCCAGTTTAAGTGATTCTCCTGCCTCAGCCTCCCGAGTAGCTGGGATTATGGGTGGCCACCACCACACCTGGCTAATTTTTATATTTTTAGTTAGAGACAAGGTTTCACCATGTTGGCCAGGCTGGTTCCTGACCTCAGGTGATCCACCCGCCTTGGCCTCCCAAAGTGCTAGAATTACAAACAAGTGTGAGCCACCACGCCCAGCCTTAACCATTTTAATTTTTAATCTTGAGTTTTTTATTTTCTCAGCCTTTTCATATTAATTAATTTGTATTACTTTCTCCCTGTAATTTGTCTTCATAGAAATAGCTGCCTTGGTAGTGATTTTAGAGAAACTCCATTGTATGAAGAAACCATCTCCTAGGAAACCAACTCCTCCTCAACTATCCCAGCAGGGTAGCCACTCCCTTAGTACAGTTGTCATCTTTTTTTCTTTTTTCTTTTTGAGATGGAGTCTCTGTTGCCCAGGCTGGAGTGCAGTGGCATCATCTCAGCTCACTACAACCTCCATCTCCTGGGTTCAAGGAATTCTCCTGCATCAGCCTCTAGAGCAGCTGGGACTACAGGTGCACACCACCACAACTGGGTGATTTTTTTATTTTTAGTAGAGATGGGGTTTTATCATGTTGGTCTGGACCACCTGACCTCAAGTGATCCGCCCACCTCGGCCTCCCAAAGTACTGGGATTACAGGCGTGAGCCACTGCACCTGGCCCTGTCATCTCTTTTAATGGTGGCTAAGCAATACTATTTCTGTTGATGCCCTGAACGTCTGGAACACTGCTCTTTCTTGTTTTTTTGAACCGTGTAGTTTCTTTATGAAAAGCCACTGTCAATGGGTTACCAGGAAGTGTGGGAATCATCAGCTTTTAACTTGGAAGAAAGAATTCAGCCAAGAGACACATAGCAAGGGTTAAGTAGCAGAGTTTATTGAAGGAGGATAAAGTACATTCCTCGAGAGGAGCAAAAAACAGCTTTAGGTTGGTTGGGCTGGAAGAATAGTAGGAGCAATAATTACTTAAAGAGACAGTACATCCTGAATGAAGAAGCCAGCAGCAGGCCAGGTGCAGTGGCTCACACCTGTAATCCCAGCACTTTGGGAGGCCAATGTGGGCGAATCACTTGAGGTCAGGAGTTCAAGACTAGCCTAGCCAACACAGTGAAACCCTGTCTCTACTAAAAATACAAAAATTCAGCTAGGTATGGTGGTGCATGTCTGTGTTCCCAGTTACTTGGGAGGCTAAAGCAGGAGAATCACTTGAACTCTGGAGGCAGAGTTTGCAGTGAACCAAAATTGCGCCATTGCACTCCAGCCAGAGGGACAGAGAAAGACTCTTGTCTCAACAACAACAACAACAAAAAGTCAGCAGCAGCTAGTGCTGAAGGATTCTCTTTATGAGAATCTTACATAATTATTCACAAAGGGGTGTGAGGGGAATGTTACTCGTAAGCATGCTTCAGGAGGTCTCTTTGGGCTTGCATGCTCTGTGGTTGTACACATTGTGCTAGTATACACGTTGCACGTATCATTAGCATTTAAAATCTCCACCCAGGAGTGTGGTTTTTTACTGTTATAACGAGCAAAAGGCTACTCTAGGGTGAGTTTTTGGAGGAGTGCACATGCTCATCAGCAGGGAAAGTTTCTATCATGGTTATCTCTGGCTTGGGCCTTATATGGCCTTTAGGAATGGAGGAGCCCAACCACAAGGCCAGAAGTAGCCAGTGTAGCCACTGTTTTTTTTCTTTTTTGCTATCAGTGGGCAGTGCTGATTATTAGTGGGCAGCATCTCCAGGACTTCTTTCCTCAGAGGAGCTCCCTTTCCTGCTCACTTCTGGCTATCTGCCTACTTTAACAAATGGTAGCTAGCACATGTAACCACTGGATTTGGGACAAACTGTGTCAACAAACGTCCCTTGACAGCACATAGAGTTTTGTACCCAAGGGAGGGTCTCATAGCTTAAAGATGCAATCCTTGCATTTTTGAGGAGCCAAATGCTGCTGGAGCAATTCAGAAGAGGATAAAACTCTTGTATAACATTATCTGCCTGGCTCAGATGCACTTAATTCTCTTTTTTTTCCTTTTTGAAACAGAGTCCTGCTCTGTCGCCTAGGCTGGAGTGCAATGGCACAATCTTGACTCATTGCATTCTCTGTCTCCCGGGTTCAAACAATTCTCTGCCTCAGCCTCCTGAGTAGCTGGGACTACAGGTGCCTGCCACCACACCCGGCTAATTTTTGTATTTTTAGTAGATACGGGTTTTTACCATGTTGGCTAGGCTAGTCTCGAACTCCTAACCTTAAGTGATCTGCCTGCCTCAGCCTCCCAAAGTGCTGGGATTACAGGCATAAGCCACATGCCCAGTACAGCTAATTCTCTAAAAGCACATTTTCCAAGTGTACTAAGTTGGTGTGAGGTACTGACTGGGATCTCTACTAGACTCTGGGAGTTACCAGATATAGTAGGCATGAGAGCAGCACTGTTGAGATCCATGGCTCTAATTTTCCTTTGAGCCAAGTTTTAAGAAGACAGTATTCTAGGCAGCAGTATCCTCAGGTTTCCCAGTGGTGGGAAAAGTCAAGCTGATTTAGGTTTCACACGTACCAGCTATGAGAAGAGGTCTGGGAGTAAGGAGGAGTTGAAAAGTTAGAGTCTAGGAACAGCAACCATCCCTTCCCTTTGGGGGAGGAGATTTGACATTAGCACCTTCCTTCCCTTTTTACAAGACTGAGGGCTAAGCTAATGGACCTGCCAGCACTTCATTTTCCTGAGACAAGGAGAAAGAAGCATGATTTAAGGAGTGAGGCAAGAGAGAGGGAGTGCCTGGAGAAGAGCCGACATTCCCATTACTTAGTGTAAGAATATACGTGTTTCTGGCACGGTGGCTCACGCCCAGCACTTTGGGAGGCTACGGCAGGCAGATTGCCTGAGGTCAGGAGTTCAAGACTAGCCTGGCCAACATGGTGAAACCCCATCTCTACTAAAAATACAAAAATTAGCCAGGTGTGGTGGTGCCCATCTGTAATCCCAACTGCTTAGGAGGTTGAGGCAGGAGAATCGCTTGAAACCAGGAGGTGGAGGTTGCAGTGAGTCAAGATCGCACCCCTGCAATCCAGCCTGGGTGACAGAGTGAAACTCTGTCTCAAATTTAAAAAAAGCATAAATGGAAAACGAAAACTCCTGCAAAAGGAAACATTAATCAAAAAGAGACTGAAAAGTATCAAAAAAACCAATCCTTTAGAAATAAAGAACTAAATTCATTTGATAGAAATATATTTTAAAAGTAAGAGACTCTAGGTACCCAAGGTACCAAAAGAAAAGAAGGCCGAAAGGAAAACAAAGTGGCCATAGACCCTGTTGTTCTAAAGACAAGATTGTAGGGGAAAATCGTAATATCTTTTCCTCACCCATTGCAAGGTTCATGACTGACACCCTTCATAAAAGACAGATTAACAAGAGAAAACCTATAAAAATTTATTTAATATAAATTTTACATGACACAAGAGCCATCAGAAATGAAGACTCAAAAACCCAGAAAAAAACTATGTATATTTATGGACAATCATGCAGAGGACAAAGGGTATGACCTAATGGTATTAAACTTGAGGGGAGCTGGCCAGGCACGGTGGCTCACACCTGTCTGCAATCCCAGCACTTTGGGAGGCTGAGGCAGGCGGATCACCTGAGGTCAGGAGTTCGAGACCAGCCTGGCCAACATGGCAAAACTCCATCTCTACTAAAAATGCAAAAATTAGCTGGGTTTGGTGGCACATGCCTATAATCCCAGCTACGTAGGAGGCTGAGGCAGAAGAATCACTTGAACTTGGGAGGCGGCGGTTGCAGTGAGCCGAGATTGTGCCACTGCATTCCATCCTGGGTGGCAGAGCAAGACCCCGTCTCAAAAATAAAAGTACATAAACAAACAAACAAACAAACTTGGGGGAATAAGGCCTATTTGTTCAGATTCTTCTTGGCCTCTGGGTATAGAGCTGGCTCCCTCTGAAATGAGGGTCTTCAGACCTACTTTCAAGAGAGGCAGGTCAGAGAACTCTTTTTTATGGCCTGCTTCAACACTGCTTCTGCAGTGTTCTTAATTTCCTTCAACTTAAAATGCTCAGTAAGCCAAGGTGCCACATTTTGGGGTGTCATGTTCTGAGCCCCAACAAGACCAAGAAGTAGTAAATTCTCTATGTAAGAAAAGCAAAGAGCATGGGCTTTGGTCAGATATCCAGCCTAATAGGAACTTTTTTACTTTTCAGATTGCCGTTATAACCATCCCAGTGACAAAGATCTAGCTTTTCTCAAATTATCCAGTTCAGCTTGCCCTTGGGTTCTCCAACAAGCTGGTCTATAATACTGACCAGAGACAAAGCTGAAAAGTGAATGCTGGCCCAAAAAAAGCTGCTGGCCAATGGAAATTCTCCACCCAGAGACCACATGACCTTCAAGTAGGTGTTAATACTGCCGTCACCTAAGTGGAGAACAAGAATAGTCAGCAATGGTGACTGTACATGAAAGGAGACCCCCTGATCTAAATTTATTACTGCTCTCTTTGTCCATAAGATCAGGGCTCCCTACTACATCATCAAGGGAAAGTATAGATCAGGTCACAGACCCAATCTTGTCTGATCACAGAAGCTAAGCAGGGTTGGGCCTGGTTAGCACTTGGATGGGAGACTGTCTGGGACTACTGGGTGTTGTAGGCTTTTTAAAAAATAAATTAATTAAATAAAATAATAATAATAAAAAGATCAGGTCACAGGATGACTTACATCAGTCTCACTTTCATATGGCTTAAGTGGAAAATAGTGGTATGCTGGCTGAGCTGATAGAGCCCATCAGAACTAACTACAGTGATAACTATGATAAGATCTGACATCACTGGGAGACAATGACTTAGATCCAAATTCTATAATTCACAATGCAAAATTGGAAAAGAAAAAGGCTCAAGAGCTTGCCACAAACTAGTTTAAATATACTCCGTTAACTTCCCTGTAAATAAAAATATCCCCTTAAAACAAAAAGCTATTGAGGCATAGAAACCAGGAAATAAAAACTAAGATGTGACTTCCTATCCTATCCCAAAGAAAGGGAATAAAATAAAATCATATTCACACACAAAATCTTTGGAATCTTTGGGACCTCACTGAAAATGAATGTTTAATTTCTAAAGGTTGCAGAATCCATTTTCTTATGTTCTAAGAAGGAGGCAGGCAGCAGCAGCAGTATACTTATGCTATACGATTGATTCTAACAGGAGTCAACTATCAGGACTAGATAAATCTGACTTTTCTCAGTATCATACACCATTTAACTTGTGTAGACTTTGTGGACGTGAATGGATTATGGCTGGGCTGGAGAAAGCAGCTCACACTGTCAAGATGATTTTATCGCAAGTTTGTGTGTGTCAAATCCTAGAACCAACTTAAATTGGCTTTAAATTTTGTTTTATATTAGGACAGGCCTAATCTTTAATTAAAAAAAAAAAAAAAGAAAGAAAAAAAAAAGAAAAAAAAATTTTGTTTTAAATTGCTATCTCACACAAAAAGAAATAGGGAAGCAAGGCAGTTCAAGCACTGGCTACTTCAAGGGCTCAACAATGTCATAACGCATCTGTTTTTTCTATCCTCTATGCTGCCATCCTCAGTACACTTTGTTTTGTTTGTTTTTGAGATGAAGCCTCGCTCTGTCACCCAGGCTGAAGTGCAGTGGCATGATCTCCGCTCACTGCAACCTCCACCTCCCAGGTTCAAGCAATTCTCCTGCCTTAGCCTCCCAAGTAGCTGAGATTACAGGTGTGAGCCACATCTCGCTAATTCTGTATTTTTAGTAGAGACGGGGTTTCACTCTGTTGGCCAGGCTGGTCATTGATCTCAAATTCCTGACCTCAAGTGATCCGTCTGCCTCAGCCTCCCAAAGTGCTGGGATTACAGGTGTGAGCCACTTCACCCAGCTAGTACATTGTTTTTGTCCTCTGGATTAGCCCCCTCATCTAACATCAGGTAGAAATTAGCCATTCTTTATTACAAGGAATAGTCTAAGAGACGCTGCCCCCAAATTCACAAGCAATTAGAAAGCAGTAGAAGAAAAAAAGCCACTTTAGACATAAAACATAAAGAATTCCTTTACTATAAATAGTGAAAGGTAATAAAACTGGAAAAATAAATATATATCTTCTTTAAACAAAAATTCAATATGGCAATACAAAAATTAGCCAGGTGTTGTGGCGCACACCTGTAATCCCAGCTACTTGGGAGACTGAGGCAGGAGAATCACTTGAACCCAGGAGGCAGAGGTTGCAGTGAGCAGAGATCGCACCACTGCACTCCAGCCTGGGCGACAAGAACAAAAACTCCATCTCAAAAAAATAAAAAATAAAAAATTCAATATCGCTGCCAAAATACCTAAAAACAACACAGTGGTCAAGAATTAAACTTTCTCTTCGCACATGAGCACTACATATATAAATCATTCAGCCTAGTAACTTCTTATAAAGTGTTTCATCTTCCCTAAAAGCATATTACATTAATTATAATTTGTTTAAATTAATTCTGACATTATACTTATAATAATCATCTCTTAATATTTAAATACCATTAGACTAATACTTTGATCAGTTCGTAAAACTTCCATTCTGAGTCAATGAAAAACGTCCATATACTTAACATATTTTACTCTTTGGAGAAGGTTACCTCTAGATCTCTTGAACATTTCACCCTTTTCTACGAAAGTGTATGCGACTTATAAGTTCTCTGAACTTCAATATTAAGGAGTAGTTGTTCATGTTGTCTTTCCATGTTTCATAAGTCCTTCTAAGTTTGTCATAATACCTTTCTTTTTTCAAGTTGAAATCTGATCCTGTTGTTTTTGAAAAACTGTCCCTTTTCCACATTTCTCTCCAGGAATCTTTGAATTTTTCCAGATAACTTTTTTTTTCAGAATCTTCCTTCCATATTCCTTCTCCTTTTTTTACGGCTCTTAATTCAGCTTTAAGTAAGTTCCTGTGAATTGTCCAATAGATTTTAGAATCATATTTAAGCCCTTTAACAAGAACAGTTTTGCCAAGGCCTCTTCTCAAAATTTCTTCATTCAGATTCACGTTGAAATATCCACCCTTGAATTTAAAAATAATACAAACCAATTATGTAAGGTAAGTGTTGTTATAGCCATCACATCTTATTTACCTTAAAATTCAGTCATTCGCAATTTTAGTCCTCCAAAGAAAAGGCAAAAATGGTCCCCAAGAGTCCCCAAGAATAGCTCTTGCTAAATGTAAGGATTTTTATTACTAGAAGACACCCTTGCTCAAAATCAGGTGACACTTTTATAACATGGAATGCTCCAGACTCACTGTTCTCCTAACCCGAAGAGGTGAGGAAGTAATAAAGTACAAAAAGTGTGTTTTTGTTCTGTTCTTGGTTCTGTGGAGGGGAAGTGGGACACACAAGATAGCCACAGTGACAACAGAACACAGCAAAAGAAACTAAGAGATGAAGAGAAACTAAACTAAAAGTAGCCAGATGCAAAATGAACTGAATCATCACTGAACTGTTAAATTAGGTTCAGAATTCCAGTGTTTTGGACAGCACTAGCATGTAAATACATTTTTAAAAGACTTTTCTCAAAGTAATTAACATAGTCTTGGCCATTGAGTCTTCATCCTATAGGAAATTTCATTCATGGAATACCTCACACTTCCTAATGAAATCAGATAAATGGGATTTTTTTTTTCACTAATTCACTGTATAAAGGAGATCTTGCCTAGATATTTCTTCAATCCTTGTGGGATTTTAATCTTAACAAAGTGTTAGTAAGATTTTGTTCCTTCAAATTCAGAATATTTTAGTACATGATAAGGACTTAGCAAATAACAGTTATAATGCAATTACATTTTTCTAAATCTTTCAAATTTTATAAGCTCATTCCCTTGAACCCAACTCAGAATAATTAAAATTCAACCTCACATTAGCAAATTCAAACCAGAGAAGTAAATTATCACTCTATGTGTATAGCATAGTTTGGTTGCTTAGGAAACAAGATAAAATAAAGACAGGTTTATAAGATGAAATGTAGACTCAGGAGCCAGGAAGAGTTGGGCTTAGATATAGGCTCTTCTTCCTGGCTACCCTGACCAAGACAATCAGTTTCCCTAAAAGTCCCACCTGAAAGTGGGAATAAAAGCAATAACTCTGTAAAGTGGTTCTGAAGATAAGTGACATCAATATAAGCACAGCACCTTAGCTCAGTGGGCACATGATGACCCTCAAAATACACATAATTGCTATCTTTATCATCATGATAATCATCTCCTTTTTTGGTAATTATACTCTTCAACATAAAAGCTGATATTTTTATAGGCCTTTGGGATGTTTTCTACAACTTCGTATTAACTTACTTTTTGTTTTTGTTTTTTGATTCGGGGTCTCACTCTGTCACCCAGGCTGGAGTGCAGTGGCACGATCTCAGCTCACTGCAACCTCAGCCTCCAGGGTTCAAGTGATTCTCTTGTCTCAGCCTCCTGAGTAGCTGAGATTACAGGTGCCCACCTCCATGTCCAGCTAATTTTTTGTATTTTTAGTAGTGACAGGGTTTCACCAAGTTGGCCAGGCTGGTCTCGAACTTCTCACCTCAAATGATCTGCCAGCCTCAGCCTCTCAAAGTGCTGGGATTACAGGTATGAGCCACCATGCCCAGCCTTTATTAAGTTACTTTTTTTTTTTCTTTGAGATGGAGTTTTGCTCTTGTTGCCCAAGCTGGAGTGCAATATGACACAATCTCAGCTCACTGCAAACTCCGCCTCCCGGGTTCAAGCGATTCTCCTGCCTCAGCCTCCCGTATTAACTTACTTTTAAAATACAAGATACTTCAATCAATTAATTTTTAGATAATTCTTATTTTGAAAGTACTGAATATCATCTGGACACACAGAAGTTGATGAATTTCATTAAGATTTCTATTAATAATTAAAAATGCTTTTAAGAATTAAAATGATTAAGTTTCTAATCATCTTATTTTATTTAAAAGACAGGTCTCGCTCTGTTACCCAGGTTGCAGTACAGTGGTGGGATCATAGCTCACTGCAGTCTTGACTGTGTAGGCTGAAGCATTCCTCCCACCTCAGCCTCCTGAGCTGCTGGGATTACAAGCACAAGTGCCTGCACCCAGCTCATAAGTATAATTTTAAGAGCTGAATATCGTAAAAGTGATCAAGGTATGAAAACCTATCTGATGGCCCACCAAAGAAATCTGGAGTAAGGCACATCCAGGGGTTCAGGACAGTGATTTAGCAACAAAGATGAAACTGCCATTTCCAGTTATACAATAGCTATGGCCAATCATAAAGGTAAGAAAACTCTGAGGCAACATCTTTAGATGACTCACCACTGATCAGAGCTAGTACTTAACAATGTTCAACTTTACAGTTCAAAGATTTATACACTAACACAGAACTATCAACAACATGTTGGACCAGACTGAGCAAACCCTTAGAAAATACCCTTGCTCTTTGTAGTTTCCAGCTGACAAGTCTCACTCAACAAGTGGTTTCTAGTAACAAGCATGTTTAATATACCCATACATAAATAAACATATATGATACTCCCTAAATTGGCAATATTCAGAGTCATTAATAATTTGAAGTTTATGGCCAGGCACAGTGGCTCATGTCTGTAGTACTAGCACTCTAGGAGGCTGAGGTAGGCGGATCACCTGAGGTCAGGACTTCGAGACCAGCCTGGCCAACATGACAAAACCTCATCTGTACTAAAAATTAAAAAATTAAAAAAAAAAAATTAGCCAGGCATGGTGGCATGTACCTGTAGTCCCAGCTACTTGGGAGACTAGGGCAGGAGAATCACTTAAATCTGGGAGGCAGAGGGTGCAGTGAGCTGAGATCATGCTACTGCACTCCATCCTGGACAACAGAGCAATACTCTGTTTCAAAAAATAATAATATCAAGACCATCCTGGCCAACGTGGTGAAACCCCGTTTCTACTAAAAAAACACAAAAGTTAGCTGGGCATGGTGGCAGGCGCCTGTAGTCCCAGCTACTTGGGAGGCTGAGGCAGAATAATTGCTTGAACCCGGAGGCGGAGGTTGCAGTGAGCCGAGATCCTCAAAATAATAATAATAATAATAATAATTTGAAGTTTTTTTAATTTTTCTATTTTTTCTCTAATAAACACATATTACATATATAACTAAAATAAAATTTGTATATAAAACATTTGGTTCTATATGTATAATCACTCTCAGTAGCAGTTTAAAAAGGCAAAAAAAAATTCAGTCCCATTATATATCCAAAGTTTTAATGAAATAAGTGTTTACATATAAATAATAGAATAAGATATTGCTAGTTATGTCTTCACACTGCTTACCTTATTCACTAAAAGATAGCAAAAGAGTGCTGAATTCTCCTTTCCAAGAAGTTGGAACCATAGTAATTGGGAAGGTTTTAGCTCTTTTTGTAACCATGCCTTCCCAGTTTCAGTGAGTTCTACTCCGGCCAACTTAACCAGCAAAGCACCGTGTGGGTCCTCTAAAAAGGTTAGGTAGAAGAGAGTTCAGCTTTAACAGCATGTTGTAAAAGCAAATTCGAAAGTCATTTGGCCTCCAAAAAACAAATATATTATGTTTATTTATAAATACCCAGTCTCTCTAAATGTAGACCCGTTTATTTCTATATTCAAGTTTTCTTTTAAAACAATACAAATATATATATAACAGAGTAATTTCAAAAACCCATTTCTTTTTTTTTTTTCTTTTGAGACAGGGTCTCACTCTGTCCTCCAGGCTGGAGTGCAGTGGAGCAATCTCAGCTCACTGCAACCTCTGCCTCCCGAATTCAAGCGATTCTCCTGCCTCAGGATCCTGAGTAGCTGGGATTACAGGAATGTGCCACCATGCCTAGCTAATTTTTGCATTTTTAGTAGAGACAGGGTCTTGCCATGTTGGCCAGGCTGATCTCGAACCCCTGGACTCAGGTGATCCACCCACCTCAGCCTCTCAAAATTCTGGGATTACAGGGGTGAGTCGCTGCACCCAGCCTTCAAAAATCATTTCACTAAGCTTTAGAACAGGAAGTGTGATTTAGCCTATCTAACCTTCTTTTTTTCAAAAGGAAGGTTATTTCTCCCATGTTTATTTTTATACACACATACATAAAGCTATAGACCTTCAGTTTCATAATATGGGCTATCACCACCAAAATAACCACAGAAACTGTTTTTCACTTAACTTATTAAAGGTATCTTCCCATCTCAACAAATATTGATCTACATCAATACTGTTAGGCCTATACATTATGCAAAACTAACTTCTAGACAGGATTTTATCAATTTATATTCCAAGTAGCATAATATGAAGACCTGTTTATTCAAACCCTTGATAGAATTTTAACCAGTTTAACTTTAATAACAAGATTTTATTTTAGAAAAAGTTTATAATGTTCCAAAAAGGGATAATAGCTGACAAAAAAAAAAAAAAAACTTAGTGTCTTAAAAAGAAACTATACATTTAACATACATTAAGCTCTTACATAATGGTTGAAAATATAAAGTTAAATTCATCTATTCTTCAGGAAAGAAATAATACTTTAGTTCAAGAAGACATTCTAGAACATTGTTATATTATTTGATTTAAAAAATAAAAATTTCTTTAGGATATGGGCTTCTTAAAACCTGTCCTAGAATTTTAGTTGAGAAGCATCAAAACGTATAAGTGGCCAGGTGCCATGGCTCACACCTGTAATCCCAACACTTTGGGAGGCCAAGGTGGGCGGATCACCTGAGGTCAGGAGTTCAAGATCAGCCTGGCCAACTTGGTGAAACCCCATCTCTACTAAAAATACACATATTTTAAAAATTAGATGCATGTGGTGGCAGGGGCCTGTAGTCTGAGCTACTTGGGAGGCTGAGGCAGGAGAATCGTTTGAACCCAGGAGGCGGAAGTTGCAGTGAGCCGAGATCACACCACTGCACTCCAGCCTGGGTGACTAAGTGAGACTCCATCTGAAAAAAAAAAAAAAAGTATAAGTGATTGCACTACTACACTCCAGCCTGGGCACCAGAGCAAGAACTTGTTTCAAAATAAACAAGAAGGCTGGGTGCAGTGGCTCACACATGTAATCCCAGCACCTTGGGAGGCCGAGGTGGGTGCATTACCTAAGGTCAGAAGTTCGAGACCAGTCTGGCCAACAGGATGAAACCCCATCTCTACTAAAAACACAAAAATTAAAGCCAGGCATGATGGCTTATGACTGTAATCCCAGCACTTTGGGAGTCTGAGGCAGGTGGATCACCTGAGGTTAGGAATTCGAGACTAGCCTGACCAACATTGTGAAACCCTGCTTCTACTAAAAATACAAAATTAATCAGGTGTGCTGGCACATGCCTGTAGTCCCAGCTACTTGTGAGGCTCAGGCATGAGAATCACTTGAACATGGGAGGCGGAGGCTAAAGTAAGCCAAGACTGCACCACTGCACTGCACTCCAGCCTGGGCAATAAAGTGAGACTCTGTATCAAAAAAAAAAAAAAGAAGAAGAAGAAGAAAAATAAAAAGGTATTTGTAGAATGATCATACTTTTAGCAAAAACTTTGCATTACAGTAAGCAAATACGCAAATTAGATTGAGGCTGTACATCCAACAAAAATTAAATGATGTCAAATCATTAGTACATAATGAGTTACAGAAAGCCTGAAAACTCTGAGGTCTTTCTCCAATCCTTTAATGTTCCCAACACCACCAATCCTCTTCCAGTAAGGCATCCTGGTAGCAGCAGGAGGCAGCCAAACTCCCAGGCCAATAAGGGGCAGGTGCCTGGTGAAACCTGACCTTCAAACCAAAGACAGTTTAAAATCTGAAAACCGAGCTACAAGTCTCAGATAAATCCTTGGACTGGATAGAGAACCTCTCTTCTTGTTTGGCACTCTTTCCTCTGATTGATCCCCACCCTTCACTTCTTTTACATATACCTACCCTTCCCTAATTGGTTTTTGCACTGTCGTGCCCATCTTTTAGTGGTGCCCTTTTTTTTAAGACTTTTTTGCATACTCACAAACCAATCAGCATGCACTCCCCCATTCTGAGCCCAAAAAGCCCCAAACTCAGCCACACTTCAAGACTGTATGTCTTCAGGCAGGGGACTACCTGACTTTGGGTGGAGTTGCCCAAGTCAGGTACCCTCTCTGCTGAGAGCTGTTTCATCACTCAATAAAACTTTGCCTTGCTCACCCACCAGTGGTCAGCTAACCTCATTTTTCTTGGATGTGGGACAAGAATCAGGACCTGCTGAATGGGAAGTGTAAATGAGCACCGGATATGGACCAGGGTGCAAGCCAAGTACAGCTCCTGGGGCTGAGTGGGTAGGGTACCTCCTGAGGCAAGCTCAGGACCAAGCAATGTCCAGACAGGGGCATTGCCAGCTGTGGAGGTCTCTGGCTAGTAAAGGACCAAAATATCCTGTGTTGATCCCACAATCTTTGAGACCAAAGCTTTGGGAACCAAAAATTTGAAGTGGATGGTCCATTAATCTAATAACATAATAATGTCCTAATTCTTCACTTGACAAAGGTCATTGTATTTCCTTTAAATTAGCAAATTTCCCATTGAATATTTAAAATATGTGATCAGTAAGAAATAAAAAAAAAAATCTTCCAGAAACAAATTGCTTTTTTGAAAAAGTAAGTGTTACTTTTATTTTTTTTAAGATGCAAGTTTCTTTCTTGTCACCCAGGCTGGAGTGCAGTAGTGCAATCTTGGCTCACTGCAATCTCTGCCTCAAGTGATTCTGCTGCCTCAGCCTCCTGAGTAGCTGGAATTACAAGCACATGCCACCACAACCCCTCACCACACCCGGTTAATTTTGTATACTTAGTAGAAAGGGGGTTTCGCCATATTTGCCAGGCTGGTCTTGAACTTCTGACCTCAAGTTATCTGCCCACCTCAGCCTCCCAAAATGCTGGGATTACAGGCGTGAACCAGTGTGTGTGGTGTGTGTGCATGTGTGTGTGTTGAGACATGGTTTTGATCTGCCACCCAGGCTGAAGTGGAGTGGCATGATCACAGCTCACTGTAGCCTCAACCTCCCAGTGTGTGTGTGTGTGTGTGCGTGCGTGCGTGCATGTGTGTGTGTGTTGAGACACGGTTTTGCTCTGCCACCCAGGCTGGAGTGCAGTGGTATGATCACAGCTCACTGTAGCCTCGACCTCCCAGTCTCAAGCAATCCTTCCACCTCAGCCTCCCATGTAGCCAGGACAACAGGCACATGCCATCACGCCCAGCTAATTTATTTATTTGTCTGTTTTTTAAAATCAGGTCTCACTCTGTCACCCAGGCTGGAGTGCAGTGGCATGATCTTGGCTCACTGCAACCTCTGCTTCCTGGGCTCAAGCAATCCTTTTGTCTCAGCTTCCCAAGTATCTGGGACTACAGGCCCATGCCACCACACCCAGCTAATCTTTGTGTTTTTCGTAGAAACAGAGTTTCACCATGTAGCCCGGGCTAGTCTCAAACTCCTAGACTCAAGTGATCCGCCCGCTTCAGCCTCCCAAAGTGCTGGATTACAGGTACAAGGCATTGCTAATTTTTAAAATTTTTTTGTAGAGACGGGGTCTCACAATGTTTCCAGAGCTAGTCTCAAACTCTTGGGCTCAAAGGATCCTCCTGCTTCAGTCTCTCGAAGTGCTAGAATTACGGGCATGAGCCACTACACGTGGTCTTTGATTTCTAATCTATGAATTTTTTAGTTTTATGTTACTGTGATGTGAACCCCTCTAACTTCTCAGCCCTTCAATAAATCTTTTATACAAGCATCAAAAATAAGTAAGTAAATAAAGCCCAATTCAAAACCGATGGATGACACAGTAGATGCTGGTTAGGACGGGAGAACAACTTAGGCTCCAATGGAGTAGGCCAAGAGTACTCTGTCAAAAAGGTAGAACTCGGCCAGGTGGAGTGACTCAGCCTGTAATCCCAGCACTTTGAGGGGTAGAGGTGGGCTGTCGGCTTGAACCCAGAAGTGTAAGAAGGGCTGGGCAATACAGTGAGACCCTGTTTCTACAATAAATAAACTTAAAAATTAGCGGCCATGATGATGCACTCCTGTAGTCCTAGCTGCTTAGGAGGCTGTGGCGACAGGACTGCTTCAGCCTGAAAGGTGGAGGCTGCAGTGAGCCATGATCACGCCACTGCACTCCAGCCTGGGTGACAGAGCAGGACTGAGCCTCAAAATCAATCAGTAAAGATAAGGTGAGACTTGGGTGTTTCGGGAGGAGAGAGTGACTATGTCAGGTAAAGGAAAAATCGTGATTATCTAGAAAAACTACAAACATGAGATGAATACTGGAGCAAACCCCAACTAGGGAGTCTGTTATATTTCTGCCTCATGAGATGGGTGGGAAACTTTGTGACTAAACATTTTTATTTTTTTATTTTATTTTTTTTTTAGAATAAAAAGAATGAGAGAAAGGAAGAGGAAGAGATTTTAGAAAAAGAGAGAAAAGGAGAAAGAAAGAAACAGCAAAAGAAAGAAAAAATGAAAGAGGAAGAGATTTTAGAAAAAGAGAGAAAAG